>JAAAKQ030194989.1:0-11969 GCA_010016005.3 Zanna intricata
TTTGAACCTCAGAACTCTCGACTTCGAAATCAGCTGATTTGCGATGTCGTGTTAACCACTAGACCAACCCGGTGGGTTAAGTTAAAAGGATCTTGCTTCTTTGCACCGAGTAGACGAAGTTCGAAAAAAAATTTCGTCAGTCGTGTACTACTTTTCCGTACAATGAGAACAGCCTACTTTTTGTCTAAGGAAATATGGAATCCTATAGAAAGGAGCAAAATCACTAGGTACTTTTTAAATCACATGCTTCATTTTTAAGATATAAACATACTTATAAAACATTTATCGATTAAAGACTTTTTCGCTAACTTCTGAATAATTCGAGTACACCGTAATAATTTTTTATTTGAAAAAGAAACTTATTTAAGTATAAAAAAATTCCTGATCTACTGGTCTGGATCAATTTTCTCGTGATTTGCTTACCTAGTATGTTAACCATTATGTATCCTGGCTCTGAGATCATGAATCTGTGTATTTAACTGAAAATTGTCTCCATATTTCTCCCAAAATAAACCAATTTCTAAAAAATATTTTACTAATTTCAGAGGAAGTCCTCTTACCAGAATTTAACAAACGTATCCTCTTAGAAGTGTGCGATATCAAGAATGCATCCAAGAGCACTTATATTTTACATAACAAATTTTCTTCATATAATCAGAAATAAATTTAGCTACAAATGAAGTGTTAGAAAATATATTATCTTAAATCCACATTCAAATAAAAAAAATAATTTTTGTAAATTTAAAAAAAAATCTGTTTAAGTACTTTAGTAAAACTTGTAGGAAACAATACTTTGCATTTTTTTTGGTCAGTAAAATTTAGTGATAATAAATTATTAAAATATTATCTTAACTAGTATTATTAAAATCCAATTAACTGTAAAAAAAACGGAAAAAAAAATTCTGACTATCTATTAGTGATTATTAATAAACCAGCCATTAGAAAACGTTGAAATTCATTTGAACAAATCATTACGGGATCATCATTCAAAATTATTTTTTTTTTGTTTAACCTCCGGAACCACCGTTAGGTATATCTTCAGAGGATGAGATGAATGAATTGTAGCGTGTGTGAAAGATGCCATGCCTGACCGGGATTCGAACCGGGGACCTCCGGATGTAACCAACAACAGATGTTTGAGAAACTGCTAAACATATGTGCGTAATTATTGCATTATAACTAGGAATTAAATTATAATAATACCATCGTTTGTAATTATTATTACCTTATTTTTGTAAAAGTCACACATGAAGTGGGTCAACCGCATTAAACTTTATCGTTGTAAGTCAGCCACTATATAGTTCCAATATAACGGTTTTTTTTTTATGAGATACATGCTGATTTGTCATTCTTATTTCGTTCACATTAAAACGTTCATTGGAAAAGAACATTACGGGAAGGTATACTACAGAGTTTATCGACTATCTAAAGAAACATTATAACAGCTATTCATCATACATATAAATATATATATGTTTGCTTGAATTGCAAAAACAATCGCTTAGTTAATTTTGTATTCTTGTCACTAAATATTGTACCACTATTTCCTTACCATCGAAATGACTTCTTGTTATTTGCGTAAATTCCTAAATATTATCACTACTAGCACATTTTAAAATTTTGCAAAAATTAACTTATAATTGTTAATTAAATATTTATATATATATATTATTATGATTATATATATATATATATATATATATATATATATATACTTAAGACAATCTTAGAAACTTTGCACTCCATATACAGCCTATTTTATCTCCTTGTAGGGAGATTAAGATTTCATAGGCATTAAAAAGTTTTATTTTCACTTTAAATTTTTAAAGAATATTTAACTATTATAAGAAATAAATTAATTTTGTTTAATTCAAAGAATTTATCAGTCATTTTTTTTTCTAGCCCTGACAGGAAAGTGTAAATTTATTTATGTGTTCGTTAATTAGAAAGGAGCATTCTTATTTACGTTTTTTCATATTCCTATAGTGTTATCATATTTTTTTAAAAGTAAGAAACGCATTAGAAATCTTGACCATACTCTTATGCTCCAAATACACACCCCTTCGTTGCTTCTTGTATTACGTCAGCTATACAAGTTTCAGACATTCACTTCTGCTGTATAAGATTTAGGATCGTTACACAAACCCGATCGGAAAAAACCATATTTTCTGTCAGAGATACAAGAACGGAGTACCAAGCTTGTGCCGTATATATACAGTATATATATATATATATATATGTGTGTGTGTGTGTATACAGAGTGATTCAGGAGGATAGAGCAATACTTTGACAACTCATTCTAGAGGCTAAAAATAAGAAAAAACTTCATATAAATATAGATCCGAAAACGCTTCGTTAGCGAGTTATACAGAGTGAAAGATTTCGCCCGAGTTTCAGTTCCTCCGGGTAAATTAAGGCTTTATGAAATTCTGGGAAGGTCAATTAAGGAGCAAATTCAATTATTTTTTATGGTTTTTGAGCTGGGAAATAGAAAAAAAAAAATTTCCCAGAACTGTATCTCTCTAAAATATCTCATTTAAAACGCTAAAAATAGGGTCAAAAAACACAATTTTTTTTACTTTTGACGTACAATAACGTTGTTAAATTGGCAATAAGTCATTCTTTTTTTAAATGTAAATTGTAGAGAATTAAATTATAAGAAGATTGATGTAAATAATGTCAACAGAAAACAAATAAAATTTTAAACATGTCGACCCTTATTAACAATAAAACCGACAAAAACTTAGAAGAAAATGTTACAAAAAAAGAAAACAGATGTGTTTAAACAGATGTTTAAAAATTAATGACAAAATATTGAATATAAAGAAAAATATTAAAATGAAATTTATGTATTCCAAGGGAATAATTTTTATGTCTTTTTCTTCTTTGTTGAAATTTCTTATATCCAATAAGTAACAATGACTCTCTTTTGGTGGATGCATTTGTCCTAGTAAGCTCCTACATAAAGTGTGATATTGTGTGGAAACCTTGGTTTTTTGAAGAAAATTTTTCTACTGGGTTTTCGAGTTTTGAGAAGTGGTTATTTATTGCAGTTTGTGTTTTTGTGTCGTTTGTTTTTTGTGATTTATGGCTTCAGTTTTAATTTTTTTTATTTAGCCTAGCTATTGTTTACGTTTTCTCAGCTGTTTTTGTTCCTAATTTACTATTGGCCTACCGACTTTCGATGTTTGTTTATTTTTATTTTTTTTCTTGTTGTTAGGTATGACTTTATTATTAGTTGATTAATATTTTACAGCTGTTTTTCTGTAAGAAATTTGTTAGTGGAATTTCGCTTTACTGGTCTCTATCAACAAGTACTCGATCCAGTAGCTGCGAAAAGGTGCAGCGAGCGACAGGGGACTATAGAAGGTCCCCTGCTGCCCGTAGCTCGCTGCGGGTAGTTGTCGCCTCGTGGGTTTACCCGAAGAGTGGAAGTAGAAAGGAATACAATGAGTATTAGTTCCCGAGTTAGGTTAGGGAAGATCTGACCACTCATATTTGAAAGAAAATTAGTATGGCGACCGTCGAAAATCCACCCGCGGGTAGGAGGACAGGTCGGAGGAGGGGTCCGGGCTTTACGGACCCTCCGCTTTCCGAAGATGAGGTGGTGGTACTTGAAGGGGTAGGAACTTCCACCCAGGCTGTTGAGGGTAATAGATTGAACCCAATAATAGAGGAGTTTTGCCGGGCTGGAGGCAAGTCCGGTGGCTCAGTTCCCCTGGCCCTTGAGGTCAAGACTGAGCTGGAAAGCCTTTTGGATTATGTGGCTAATCCAAGGAACTGTAGTAATAATACGCGGAATAAGCTTACGCCTAGGTTGCGGTTCCTAAACGAGGCTTTTGAAGCCATATCCAAGGAACACGAAAGTTTGGCCTCCAAGCCACAGGAGGTTAAGATCGTTGAGCGGCCGGTTGTGCAGCTTTCTGCTAAGGCAGCTGAGCGAACTGCTCCACCGAAGCGTCCTGAAAAGAGGTACGCTGATGTAGTGAAGCGTGTTAAGAAGGCCAGTGTAGCGAGTGTTAGTATGTCCCGAAAACCCGAGGTGGTTTTGTTAACCGCGCAGAGGGTTCGACTGTGACCAGCAGTCAGATGCGAAGGGACTTGCAGTGGTCCTTAAAGAAAATAAGGGCAAGTTAAAAATAAGAAATATTAAGGAGACCCGCAAAGGTCTTGTGGTAGTAGCGGATGACAAGGAGAACCTGAAGGTGATCTCAGAGTCCGCCGAGGTTAAAAAGTTGCTTGTTTCTGTGGATCCGAGGCGGGAAAGACGACCTCGAGTTATAGTCTATGATATTAATTTGGGACTTTCCGATGAGGAAGTACTGACGTGTATCAGGCAGCAAAACACAAGCCTAGACGAGGTCGCTTTTAAGAGGGTCTGTCGGATGGTATTTAAGACAGGACGGCGTGATACAGGAGTGTATCACTGAGTTTTTGAGGTTGACCCCGTCCTTCTGCAGAAGTTCGTGGCTGCTGGTCGCTTGTATGTCGACTTTGGTTCCTGTCGGGTTCGGGAGTTTATTGATGTTCAGCGGTGTTTTAAATGCTACAGGCATGGCCACAGGGCCAAATTCTGCCCTAATAAAGAGATGTGCTTCCATTGTGGTGATGAGGGGCACAAGCTTGAGGCTTGTCCGCGGAAGACTGAGGCCCCGACATGCATAAATTGCAAGCGGATCCACAAGCAATATGAGCACTCTGTTGCCAGCAGGGATTGCCCCTGCCACTTGAGGGCGGTGGAATTATACTTCCGCTCTTTGCATGGCTAAATTCGGACAGATTAATGCCCAGGGTGCCTACGGCGTTATGGCGGAATTAGGTGAGGTAGCTGAGCGTCGGGGCTTGCAAGTTGTATTGCTGCAGCACCCATATCTTGTTAATGGTGATCTGCCAGGTTTCGGTGGCTGGAAGAAATTTTATGTTAGTTCGGATAGTATGTCCGTTGTCCTATGCAGGAGGGAGATGAATACTGTCTTCTTGAGACTGGCATCAGATACCCACCATGTAGTAGTGCAGCTCACGATTGGATATGAGAGACTCTTTGTCGTGAGCTCGTATTTTCAATATCGGGATCCAACGGAGGATCACTTGCGAAAGTGGGACGGGATCCTGCGGTTGGTAGGTGCGTCTCCTGTAATAATAGGCGCGGATCTAAATTCTACGTCGATTCTCTGGCATAGTGGCGCGACCGATGAAGGCGGTGAATTGGTGGAAGGATTCATTGCGCAGCATAATTTTGAAGTATTCAATTGTGTTTGCCAGCATGCGAGCTACATCGGCATGGTCGATGGTCGCAGAGGCTTTGCGAGTACGAATATTGATGTCACGATAGGGCGTTACGTACATGGTATGGTGTCGAATTGGATGGTCGTAGATGATTGCATTAGTGATCACCGGCTAATCCTCTTTGATGTCATTAACCGGCTGCGCAATGGGCCCAATAGGGAGGTTTACTTGCAAAAATGGCGCTTCCTGCATAGAAAGGCGGACTGGACCAAGTTTTCTCGCCTTTTGGGCGTTGACGTTGATGCAATTTTTCGTGATATTGAGTTGAATGACCTGGCAGAGAGGTTCACACTTGCTGTTGTTACGGCTGCTAAAGCCTCGATCCCCCGAAGTGAGGGTCGGGAGAGAGTGGCCCGGTGGTGGACACAAGCCCTCACAGCTAAGAATGTGGCTGTGGGCAGGCTTCGAAAGGTGGCCCAACGCGAGCGTGATCCGGACAGGCGTGTGGACCTGATGATAGAGTATCGCAGGGAACGCGCCATGTATTTTCGGTTAGTTCGGACGTCGCGTAGGGACTCCTGGCGCAATTTTGTGAAAGAAAAGGGAAATAAAGACCCCTGGGGTGTAGTATATCGCATTTTAGGACGAAAGAAGAAAACTGAAGTTCTTCTGTCCGCTCTCTCGACCCGACGAGGAGTTGTCATCGACAAAGGGTGTGTTCTGACGCTCATGTTGAATGACTTACTCCCGGATGATACTAAAGCCGGAGAGGCTTCATTTCATCACCGAATTCATTGAACATTTCCGCGCTGAACATCGATCGAAGTTCGGAAAACAATCTGTTTTTTTGCCAGGAAAAAAGCCCCCTTGTATGACGGTATAACAGTTGAGCTCCTAGTTCGTGCTTTGCCCATAGTGACGAGCCCTTTAACTAGGATTTTTAATAAGCTATTTTTGCTGGGTGTTTTCCAGTGTGCTGGAAGCAAGGTGTCTTGAAGTTACTACATAAAGGGGGCAACAAGGATCCAACTGTTACTAGTTCGTATCGTCCCTTAACGCTCCTACCGGTGAAGGGATAGTTTTTGAAAAAATCCTGTATCTTCGTATTAACGATAGGTTGACTGAGGGGCACTTGCTCCAACAAAATCAGTACGAGTTTCGGCCAGGTAGGAGTACGGAGGATGCCATATTAAATGTTGTGGATGTGGCTTCCTCCAGCGGTAGTAAGTACGTTTTAGGCGTGTTTCTGTACATATCCGGGGCATTTATATATAGCCCTCTGCGCTATATAAATTGCAGCGACGTCGGTGTACGGTTGATGAGATTGCGACTCTCTCAAGTTGTTTATATCCCATCATAAGGTCTACATGCCGGCCCGGAATACGATCGCGTTGGGCAACCTTTCGAAGCCTACACACAGCCGCCTTCTTAGCTGCGAGGGCTTGAGTCCACCACCGGGCCACTCTTTCCCGACCCTCACTGCGGGGGATTGAGGCCTCAGCAGCCGCAACAACAATAGATATTAAACACTATATTATCAAAATCTCGAATAATGGCACCAAGCTTAGCCTACAAGAGGCGAGAAAACATAGGCCAGTCCGCCCTCCTATGCAGGAAGTGTCCCTTTTGCAAGTACACCTGCCTATTGGGACCATCGCACAGCCGGCCAATGACATCGAAAAGGATTAGCCGATGATCACTTATACAATCATCAACGACCATCCAATCCGACACCATACCATGTACGTACTGCCCTAACGTAACGTCAATATTTGGTACCCGCAAAGCCCCTGCGACCATCGACCATGCCGACGTAGATCGCAGGTTGACCATAGCGATTAAATACTTCGAAATTATGTTGTGCGATGAATCCTTCCACCATTTCACAGTTTTCGTCTGTTACGCTGCTATGTCAGAGAATTGACTTGGAATTTAGGTCCGCGCCTATTATCACTGGAGACACACCTACCATCCGATGGATCCCGTCCCATTTCCGCAAGTGGTCTTCTGTCGGATCCCGACATTGAAAATACGAGCTCACGACATAAAGCTTTTCACCTCCAATCGTGAACTACCACAAGGTGGGTATCCGATGACTGCCTCACAAAGACAGTTTCCAAATCCCTCCTGCACAGAATTACAGACATAATATCTATACCAACATAAAATTTTTCCGATCCACCGAAACCCTACAGATCACCGTGTATTAAATAAGGGTGCTGCAGCAAAATAACCTGCAAGCACCGATGTTCAGCTACATCACCTAATTCCGCCATTACGACAAAGGCACCCTGGACATTAATCTGTCCAAATTTAACCATGCAATGAGCGGAAGTACTTTTCGATCGTACTCACATGGCAGGGACAATCTTTACTCGTTACTGAGTGCCCACATTGGTTGCGCAATCGCTTGCAATTTACGAACGTCGGAGCCTCTGTCCTTCGCGGACAAGCCTCACGCTTGTGCCCCTCATCACCACAATGGGAGAACACTTCCTTATTGGGGAAAAATTTGGCTCTATGGCCATACCTGCAGCATCTGAAACACCGCTGAACGTCTAAAAATTCTTTGACCCGACAGGATCCGAAATCAACGTACAACCGACCAGCAGCCACGAACTTTTGGAACAATTCGGGGTCTACCTCAGACATGATACATTCTTGTATCTCGCCTTCCTGTCTTGAATATAAGTCTACAAGTACGCTTAAAAGCCACATCGTTAAGGCTAGTAGTCTGCTCTCTTATGCAAGTCAGTACTTCTTCGTCGGAAAGCCCTCGTTTAATGTCATAAACAATGACACGAGGCCATCTTTCCCGCCTTGGACCAACCAAAACCGGCAATTTCTTGACCGCAACGGACTCTGAGATCACCTTAAGGGTCTCCTTATCATCCGCCACCACCACTAGACCTTTGCGGGTCTCCTTAATGTTCCTTATCTTCAATTTGCCCTTATTTTCTTTCAGGGCCACCTGCAAATCCTTCCGCATCTGACTGCTGGTCACAGTCGAGCCCTCCGCGCAGTTTACAAAAACCACTTCAGGTTTTCGGGACACATCCGCAACACTGGCCTCCTTGACACGCTTCACAACGTCAGCGTACCTCTTTTGAGGACGTTGCAGTGGAGCAGTCCGCTCAGCTGCCTTTGCAGGAAGTTGCACAACTGGTCGGTTAATTATTTTGACCTCCTGCGGCTTGGAGGCCAAACTTTCATATTCCTTAGCCATGGATTCAAAAGCTTCTTGCAGGAATCTTAATCGGGGCGTAAGCTTACTCCGCGTATTGGTGCTACAATTTCGTGGATTAGCCACATAATCTAACAGGTTATCAATCACAGTCTTGACCTCAAGGACCAGGGAAACTGAGCTACCAGGCTGCCTCCATCCCGGCAAAACTCATTAATTATCGGGTTTATTCTAGTACCCTCTCGTGGTCTGGGTGGAAGTTGCTACCCCCTCAATTACTACTACCCCATCCTCGAAAAGCGAGGGGTCCGTAAAGCCCGCACCCCTCCTCCGACCTGTCCTCCTACCCACAGGTGGATTCCAACGGTTGCCATACAAATTCTCTGTGCAATTCAAGTGGTCAGATCGTCCCTAATCTACCACGCAACTAATACTCCGCTGTATTCCTTCTACTAAACTCTTTTGGGTATACCCAAGGAATCGAGAGTCTATATATGCCAAGTGGCGAAACCGTTACAACAGTTAACACTTAAGCAAAGATTGCAATCTGGTAAAGTATACACTCCACCCCAGTTGAAAACACACCAAAGAAAACTTTCAGCAACGTGACGAATGACGTGTAGTCCAGTCACGAGTGGTGTGGTTAGGGGTAGACTAAAGAAGATGAAGCCGAATGGGGCATCAGGTCCGGACAGGGTTAGGAAGGAGATGCTGATGGGGGTCCCTGGTTTGTACGACCTGTTGGCCGGGCTATTCAATCTGCTGCTGGTGACTGGGTACTATCCGCGAGTAAGGAAAAAGAATTGGACTACAATGATTCCCAAGGAGGGGAAGGATGTATTCTCTATCAGTGGTTGAACTGAAAACAGACTGGCTATAACTTGAACCAATAATGATTAAAGTCTGTAAGAAGGTCATCTTGTGATCCATTTTAGAATTGTATAATCCAGCAGTTATGACTGTAGTGTATGTAAAATATAAAGACGGATCTCCCCTACAAGCTGCCTCTACTTGACTTCTCTACATCACTCCTACAACCGGCATATGGAACATCTGCTTACAGGTTGCTACAAAAAAAGTAAGTCCTCAAAATGTTACAAAACTTGTATTTATTATTTTTCTTTTTTTTTTTAACATATTCATTTATTTTTGCTATTTATTTATTTAAATTTTTCTTATAAATATTAATTATTTATTTTATGTTATTTATTTATTCTGCTGTATTTATTTGAGCTACTGTATAAAATATTTCGTATGAAATAATTTTGTTTTACGTTTATAAAATGTATTACGAATTAGCTTTTTAATTAATTTGTTTCTTTTATAAGTAATTTGGGCCTTACTATCTCTCTAATATTCATAATTGCTTTTAGAATAATTTTAATAATGATAATAATTACATTACTTTTACTCTTTTTTTATCTATGTTTGTATTTTTTGTACAATTTAATGTTTTTATTTTGTAGTTTTTTAGGCCTACGTAGTTCAAAAGAATATTAGTTACTGGTTTGATTTAGAAGTCCTCGTTAATCCTCGTTAATAACTAAGCCAAGTCAAAGAAAATCGTTGCATTGCAACACATAATTAATAAAAAATTCATTTTTATGGTTCTGTATTATTTACAAAGTTTAGTATTACAGTTTCTGTATTATTTACATTGTTACGGTAAATAATAAAAAAATTATAATAAAAATAATAATAAAGAAATAAATAATTACATCGTATAAAATATAATTTAAAAAAATATAATTTTATTTGTAATAAATTACCAGAACATATTTTGTTACTATAGTTGTGACTTCATAATTATATACCGAGCAAGTCATTGAAAAGTAATGTTTATGACTTTTGGAATATACTGCTTTAACTGCTGATATGAGAAGAGGTCGCTGAGTGATTCTCAAGAACAGTGGAGGGGATGCCATAACGTACTACAGACCCGCCTTTAAGATATTACATATATTATAATGGTATTGTGCTATGCCATTGCACACTTTCTTTCATAACAAATTAATCACTTTTTAATGCTTAACAAATACAATTTTTTTATTTATTTATGTATTATAAATGCATAAGACCATATCATAATTACATAATTTTCATAAGTAAATACTACTGAACAGGGTGTAACATTAAAAATTATGGGGTAATAGAAAATTTTAGTTAACATTTTTGAATTCAAGGGGAATACGCATATATGAACCACTCTCATTTGCTCTGGGACAAAATTTTGTACACCGGTGTTTTTATTAGCAAAATGAATTCATGTCATATAAATTAATGAGATGCTAATATTATTATAGTTAAAAAAAACTCTACGAAGAAAGATTGTAATTTTTCCTTAAGGAAGGTTCTTGAAAAAAATAAATAATAAACTATGATTGTTTCAGAATATAGAAAACTCCAGAGACTCCAGAATATTTCTAAATGTGTTTGGACGTCGACCGCCTTTTGATCCATCACCATCATGTACTTGTAGTGAGTAAATAAAAATAAATCCATAAAATAAACGCACCAATTAAATCTTTCTTCTCACCCACTTGGATATCTTTGCAAATAATCGTATCTTACATTTCCAACACTGTTTATCATAACGTAAGGTATTACAGAATAATAAAATCAAATGAATAAAAAGAGAGATTATAAAAGGTATTTTATTGAACATTTTATTGCGACAAATTTTAAAAAATGATCACATGTTACTATTCCCTTATAATCTAAGTTAAATTCTTGTGCCAAAATTAAAAAAAAATATATAATTGATAACTGCAGACGAAATCCTATTGAAACACTGTAGATATCCTAATGTAGTGCTTCCATATGGTCTTAAAATCTATATCTTTGCCAGTTTCCAATTCAATAATATCAAGTGAAAATATAAACCTATCTTGAAAAAGACTAATAAAAATACTACTTCGACGTTTTTTGTAACAAAATACTTACCTGTGTCGTTTGTTATTACAGTTGTTGATGTGAGATAAAATATTTTTTTCTCGTAATTTTTATTTACTTGAGCGCATACAGTTGTGAGTGTTATTGTTTTTATCAAAAAGTTGAGTTTGTTATTGTTTGTATTGATATATATCATCCGTGCCACAGTGGCAATAAATAATTATTAATATAGGCTGTAGTCAGTAATAACTGACTGATAATAATTAAATAACAATAACTTATTAGCAGTTAGTTCAAAGAGTTCAAAAATAACACATGCATTTTTACTTGCATTTGTGAAGTTTATAATAAAATTAAAAAAAAAAATAAAGTTATTCTTTTATATGGGAGTTAATTAGTTTTTAGATTTAAAGAGATAGAAAAAATTAGTCATTGGCTACTAGTCTAGCTTGCTTTGATTATAAAATATCTGTAATATCTATTTCTTAAATAGATTATAATAACTGGAACAAGTCTTTCTTTTTTAAGCAAGACGATAAATAAAAAAATTATTTTTAAATAACAAACATTTGGTTATTATCCGATTTCATCAAGATGAGGATAACGTTTGTTAAGTTTAAGAAAGACGTAAACAATCTGTTACGTTCAAATAAGTGGCAATTTTTAT
>JAAAKQ030195000.1:0-11969 GCA_010016005.3 Zanna intricata
TATCTTTACTAGGATTTGAACCTTAGAACTCTCGACTTCGAAATCAGCTGATTTGCGATGCCGCGTTAACCACTAGACCAAGCTGGTGGATTGAGTTTCTTTCTTGTGAGTTTGAAGCGAGTGTTTTTGTCCTTATGTTTTTGTTTAATTTTATCTTGTCTGTGGTGTCTTCTAGTCTAAGGCCACTTTCCTTCAGATCCTCTTTTATTTTTTTCATCCATCTGCATCCTGTTTTGGTATTTTTCGAGTCAAGGTTGTACTGCACCAGCTGTCTCAGAAGTCTCAAGTCTTGCATCCTCATGATGAGTTCAAAGTATCCTAGTCTCCTCTCCTGCATGGAATCAGTGATGGGTTCTAACTTTGTATAAGACTTTGTTGGGCACAATCCACCACTGCCCATCTTTCTGGTACTTTTTGTTAATGCAGGTTCTTCCAATCCTTCTTTAAGTATTCCTGGTGTCTGTTGGTCTTTCATTGTTTATTCATTTGGAAAAGTGTTTTTCTGCTACATATGTGGCTTCTCCATATGTGGCTTCTTGGGGTGTTTAAAGTTGTAATCATTGTTTATTCATTTGGAAAAGTGTTTTTCTGCTACATATGTGGCTTCCTGTTTCCTAACTGTTTATGGTATTTTTGCATTTATGGACCTGTGTTTTAGCTTTGTTTATGTTTGTTAGCTGTGCCAAATCATTGGTGAAATCAAGACAGTTTGTTTTGATTTTTTTTATCTATTTTATTTTTGGGAGGCATTTTTTGAGCCATTCCCTCATTAATATTTCCATAGCATAGATGTATGGTAGCAGTGAGAATCCATTGCCTTGACACAGTCGTTGTTTGATCTCAAATGATTTTGACAAATCACCTCTGAATTTCACTTTTGACTTAGTGTTTGTGAGGGATAGTTTTATTATGTTTCATTAATTTTGGATTTGAGTCCGAGGTGTCTTAGAATCTTTAATAGGTATTCTTTATGGCTGCAATCATATGCTTTCTTGAAATCTACAAACCATGTTTCTGCTTCTTTTTGTGGTGTAATTCATTATACCTTGAGAGTCATGATCGGGTCTGGACAACTCCTCAGGGTCTGAAACCTCGCTGGTATTCTAGTTCTTTCTTGAATTGTAAACTGATTCTGTTGAGGATGATTCTAGAAAGAAGTTTGTTTATTGTATCTGAGTGTGATACTCCCTTTTTTGAAGGTTTTGTGGTGGTCTACTGACTGCAATTTGTTGAATTCTTCTTCTATTGATTTCAGTGTGTCTTTATGGTGTTGTCTTTTTATTTCCCTTAGAGATAGGATGGTTCCATTTCATTTTTTGCTAGATTTCTGAAGGATGTTTCTGATTTTTGAGATTGGTATAATAACCACACTTGATGTCTCTTCTTCGCTGTTTCATTGCATTTACTGTATCACATTGATGCATTTTACGGGATTTTATTCGGGTCAATTCTTCTGCAATTTGTTTAAAATTGTAGACTAGGTCTTTGAGTTTATCTGTGATTGTTGTTTTTTTGTTGCTTTTTGGTAATTTTCATTATTGATTAGTTAGGTAGGGTAGCTTTAGGGGCTTGGTTTTGTTGCTTCCTTTAGGGAGTTAATTTAATTTTAATTTTGACTAAGCAGTTATCTGAGCCTGCATCTATTCCTTGAAGGACTTTTACGTTGTAGATCTCTTTGTGGTGGGTTTTTCCATGATCTAGTTGCCATTCTCCTTTAGTGCACTTGGGGTGTTTCCAGGTTTTGAATTTTTCAGATTTTCTCTTGAAATATGTGGATTTTGAGATTAGATTGTGATTTCTGCAGAAATCAGCGAGTCTCTGTCTGTTTTCACTTGTTCTTTTTGGGGAGGGCCATTTTCTGATGATGTGTCGGTATCTTCTTTTTCTGCCTAGATAAGCATTGAAGTCTCCAGTCAGTTGTTTAATGTGATTTTTGAGGATGTTATTTATGATCTGGTCGAGTAGGTCCCAGAACTTTTCTTTTTATTTGTGGTGTTTTGGAAATTTGTTTTTATTATTAGTGGGAGCTTGGACATTTATTATGATGCAGATTTTATTAGGTGCTTTTTGGGTGAGTGTTGAGATTCTTGGGGATTGTGACAAATTCTTGTATAGAGTTTTTTTTATTTTGAAGCTGACCAAAAAACCTGTTCCAAACTGTGGGACACTTTCCACCACTCCCTTCCCAGTTGCTTTATATAAATAGAACATTTTTTTTGGTTTTGTATTACTAAAAATGTACTTACAATTTTTAGAAGATCATCAGCTTGTGGGCAAGCCATATCAAACAAAATTCCACTGCTAGTTCCATCATATAATGAAAGATAATTTGATATTCTAATTGAATTTATGAATAACTTTTGAACCAATGATATTTTTAAATCTAAAAAAAAAAAACATATTTCAGAATTAGCACAGATATTTTTGTGTTATCAGCCTAAGAACTGTAACATTGTGAATGAACTGCTGTTTGAACATCATCTATATATAATATATATTAATGAGCAGTAAGTAAATGATTATTATATGTAATTAATAACAGCATTATTACATCCTAAAGTTGTAATCAGATTAATCAAATCACACTTATATTAATCAAATTACAGTTGTAATCACAGTAATCAAATTATTATAAGAATATGTAACACCACATTGATCTTATATATACTAGTACATTTAACACCCACTAGTATTACTAATTACTCCTAGCAAGAATGTTTAATAGCTCTTATTCTGGATATAAAATGACAATGTTTAACTGCCAAACATTGACTTTTAGCTGTTAAGGAATTCAATAAGAAAAATCTATCAACTTTCTTCTTTTGTCAACTTCTTTCTTTTTACATGACTGTCCAAAAAGAAGTATATTCTGTTTAGAGTATTTGTATGTATGTAGGTTTGTTTGTTCCACTGTAGTAGTCCAACGGCCAACCAATTTAGATGTATGACATTGCATTGGAATGTGTGTGTGCATGTCTGTGTATATGCGTCTGCGCGCGCGCGCGTGTGTGTGTGTGTGTGTGTGTGTAGTTGTGGAGATTTGCCTGTTGAAGCACAAATTGTAATGAGTTGAATTAATGAAATGTGAACTGTGAGCCGCTATCACTGTGTTATGTATCGATTGGTTTGAACTAAATGATTCAAATCAATCAAATGAATGTTGTCACAAAAATATTAGAATTAAAGTTACGTTAAATAAATTAAAATAATATTACATGAATTTAAAAGAGTATTAATGTGTTTAAATATATAATTTAAATGCAATTAAATAAAAACTAAAGTAAATGTAACAAAAAACGCACCACATTGATAAACATAAACATAAACTCAATGAAACTAGCCTACAAATTTAAAAAATTTGTATATGTCCTTCAGAACAAAACCTAAATAAAACAAATCATTATACACAGAACTCAGTCACCAAAACAGCACAATACCTCTGGAATATATCAACTTACTGCTCCAACTGGATAATTTTTATGTTTGTGAAATGGTACATAGGTACAAAGAGGTGTATTGAAAACTTGAAAGCCTAACACAGCAACATTAACATTTCATGATAGTTTAATTCATCATGAAACAAGAATCTTTTAGTTTAGTTTAATTTACTGTTTTAAACACATTTTTCATATTGTGTAACATAGTTTAATATTATACCAGAGCTAGTAACATTTTTAACACATTTATTGCTTGCTTCTAAAATGTTTTGTTATGAACATATTTTTTATATGACTGTTTAATTTTGATTATAAAAAAACATGTCAAACCAGATACTCTCCAGATTTAAAACAATTTATGAAAATTATTTGACATAATTTCTTTCTTTTATCCTAGCAAAAAAATACTGACTAAGTCTGATAGCCGTTCAAATGTTTACCTTTTATAAAGCAAATTAATAAGAACTGATATTCTGAAGAGTAAGTTATTGCATTGCACTTCCTATTTCAATGTTATGATGTACTTGTATATTGTGCTATGAGGTTGACTCAGAGTAATCAGTGTTCATTACTCGGCTACCCTTATGGTGAATAGAGTGAAATTATCATTTGCTGGGCTGAATATCTTCAACATTTATTGGCATAGTTTATTCCCAACATTGTTTGGCATGCTAGAGTACAACAATATATTTGTCTTAGCGTAAAAAGTAGCTGTAAATTACTTTATCCTTATCTTAAGAATACTCATGTCAGTTATACCTCATGTCTCATGTTGTGTCCAATACAACCTTTTATAACCCACCTCATGTTGTGTTCCATACAATTAGTTTGGTTATGACACCTTTCATAACCTAACATAACTATGTGAGTGTGTGTATGTGTATATATATATTGTATATATATTTATACAAATTTATTTTCACAAAAATAATATCGATAGAATTTGTTAAGCTTTAATGTTGTGCTTTGAAAAGCATTAACTGAAAACAGAACAACAGACAGAAAACTGGCAGTTATTATTATTATTATTGTTGTTCTTAAATGGACTAAGATTTTTTATTAAGCAGTTCCGTAATATTTATTATCAAATTGTAGAAATAGTTAGTTTTTCTTAATATTTTCCTAATAACGTTACAGGTATCAGAAAACTGAAAATTCCACACAAATAATCTCATAAAAATTGATATTTTTCTTGTTTTTAGATGTATATTTCTTTAATTATGTACCCCATCTGTCTAAAGCAATAAGGACATCTAGCCCCATGAAATTAATGGTATGAAAAAAGGTTTCCCTTTAAAAAACTTAATCCACTTCTTACAGACTTATCAAAATATATTATAAACTATTAACATTTGTATTTGAAAGTAAATAAATGTGTCATTTTTTTCCCACCTTCCAAAGAAACATTGATACAGCAGAATTTTTAAAAGAATAATTCCCTCACTCTTTAAAAATACTGAAATAATGAGATTATTATTATCAGTCATTAAATGTCTGGTCTAAAAATAATTTATTTCAAAATGAAGTACGTAGGTATAACTTATGATGTCTACCACATAATTTTCAAAATAATATAAAAAAAATAAACAAATTAATCTAGATAACTGCTCATAAAATTACTTATTTTATACTTATATTTTACTAGTTTATTAAAATCATTTGCTAAAATTTTCATGAATATATATTTGAAGCCAAAATCAAATTGTTGTAAGTAACCTGAAATAAAATGTCAGTCATCCCTTAAAATGACAATTATTATCAGGATTAATAAATAACCCATGCCAAACTTATTCAGGAAAGAGAAAAGTGAAGTAGTTTCCCTTTACCTTCTTCCATGGGTTGAATATGCTGTTACTCTTCAACAGTGTGTTCATTAAAACACTGTTGACATTCAGCCCTAAAGTGACTTTTAAAGTCTGTTTATTACAAGAACTGGCGGTACAATAAATGAAATAGATGTACTGGCAGTACAACAAATAAATTTCATAAAGTTCTGCTTATACTTCAGATAATTTTCATGTATCACACTCAAAGGAATGGCTGTAGTAGGTAATCTAAAGGCAATTAGGTAAACTGCCTCAATCTACCCTAATCATCCTTTTTCACCATAATTTGTTTTCCATATCCTTACTCTTAACAGGTCTGACTGCACTAGATTCTCCACACTGAGGATGCAAGAACTGAATAAGTAATGCATCCTAGATAATCTGGCAGGGACTGCCAGTTGCCAATAGAGTTGACTACACATTTGATGAATTTTGCTCGGATTCAAATCCATTGTTCGAACTCAGTGAATCCAAATCTCATGTTCTAGTACTTCGAATAATTCAAATCAGTAGTTCTTACAGGAGCAGCAACTTTAAATCATCTGTGTTATGATTCGAACGAAAAAACTGAACACACCTACTCTTACTCTCGCGACTGCTAACGTAAGCCGTTTTAAATCCGGCTTAGTTAATATTACGTGGGAATCACAGCAGGTTATAGGATTGGACCATACTAGTCATAGCAGCGGATTCGATGATTTCATAATCATCGTAGCCTTAAAACAAACGAATCTAATAGACAGAATTCCAATTATTAAAATCATACTTACAAATTGAACAGCTCCCATGTTTTTCATTAATGAACTGTAATATTGTTATTTAATTTTTATAAAATACATTTCATAAAAAAAGAAATTTGCATATTAAAAATACTTTAACATTGAATTTAAAAGTAATACTAGTGAAAAGTTGTGACTTTCAACATTTATTAAATGACTAGTAAATGACTGTTTCAAACACACACTTTTAAAAGCATTATTTTTGAAACTTTATTACTCGACAATCTGGTTCGATTTTCAGTAATCAATTGACACTTCTAGAAAAAATACTTCACAAGCGGTACTCGTTGCCGGGATGCAGAAACGTCTTTTCATAATTTCATACAAAGTCGAGAAAACAACTTTATTTTCTCTCCACTAAATGAGGGATCCTCGGTTCTTGGTCACAATTGCATTTTTAAATATTTATCTACGTCTACTATACTTAGCGACCGTGAATCCTGGAACTTACAGACTTGTTCCGATTTAACAGCTTCGTCAAAATCTTGCACCCACATTGACGATTTTTTTCAATCTCCTGGCGCACTGAATATGACTGGTGTTTAATAGTATATATTATATAAGTATTAAAAATAGTTATTATGATTATTAAGTTGTTCAATCTAGCATCTAGTGCAGTAAGTGCTTGAACGATTGTAAAATAAGAATAAAAAATCTATTTTATATTTTTCTTTTGGATCTTTGATGGGTTCATCTCGTGCTTCTATGAAAAGTTCCTTTTTTTCTTCCTCTAACGCGGTGTCGTGTTATTGTTGATCCAAAATTAGCCTCTACATCAATTTCAGGTGCAGGTTCTTTTGCATCAATAATAGTTTCATCGAAGGACGAATCCGATCGAAGATTCTTAAAAAATATTTTGCAGTTTTGTAAAAGATCAAATGCAGAGGCCTAGATGAAAATTTTTTTTGTTTGCATCAACTTGCTTACTGGATTAATGGAATTTAGTATTTTACGTCAAATACTAACGAACACAAAAACATAAATTGTTTAATACAATTTAATAAACCCTAGGCCTCGTCTCATATTAAATTACCAATTTCTTGTTTTCGTAGATGCTTAGCAAGGCGTTGTATACATTTCCCAAATGGAATCTCAGTTTTTCTGTGGATCTTTCGACTGGTAAGAAGCTTAAAAGAGCTTTAATTAATTTTAATTTCAACATCAGCGTCAAATTTATTGATTGAAACATATCTGATTACAAGAGTCATTTGCTCTACTTTACTAATGTCAGGAGTACGGTCTAAAATGATGGAAAAATACATTTAGATTTTTTTATTTCATCAATAAAATGAGATTTCACATTTTGATGCAGCATACCTATTATCTCGTTTTATATATAATTTTCGCGAGATAGTGAGCTAAGTCTTTTCTGTTGTGAGCTTTCTACAGACGTGCTCTTCCATAATGGGAACAAATTCAGATATTTATTATCTGAATTTAAGAAATTACCGTTTTTATACTCTTCTAGAAAAAATACTTCACAAGCGGTACTCGTTGCCGGGATGCAGAAACGTCTTTTCATAATTTCATACAAAGTCGAGAAAACAACTTTATTTTCTCTCCACTAAATGAGGGATCCTCGGTTCTTGGTCACAATTGCATTTTTAAATATTTATCTACGTCTACTATACTTAGCGACCGTGAATCCTGGAACTTACAGACTTGTTCCGATTTAACAGCTTCGTCAAAATCTTGCACCCACATTGACTATTTTTTACAGACTTGTTCCCACTTGAACAAATTCAAGTGGGAATTTGTTCAAGGATAGTAGCAAGGTCCAACAACTTGTAGCTTGTTGGACCTTGAAAAGCCAGACCACTTTTTACCAAGCATTTTAGTAATTTCTACGATTCTTAGAAGCACCTCGTTCCAGTGATTTGTTTCGGCATTAATAATTCATCGAGTGGCCGCATCTATAGTTTTATGACACTTTATATGAAACCGCTCAACACTTTTAATGAAATTGCTCTTTTATAATTAGAGGTAATAAGCAAGACTATGCATGTTCAAACACAAGTTGAAGCAGTGCTCTGCTCGCGTGCTAATGCTATTTTGTTCACAGTACTCGTATATGCGTGTTCAGATAAGTTCAAGCAACGTCCTTTACAAATTCTGCAATAATTTTTCAACAATAGTGTAAATATTTTAGACATATCCAATATAAATACGCTACGTACTGTAAATTTTTAGTGAATGAAAAAAATCGATATGTGAAATTTTTTATTAATTGGGTATTGAACACATCAATATTTTTCTCACACTTACAGCCGAAATGGCGCCCCGGACAAACGTCCGGGCTGCCCGTCCCTACACCGGGTGCTGGCAATTGACTGGACCAAAAAAGCCCAAAATCTAAAACATTTGGATTTTGGACTTTTCTTAACTACAGCAGTAACCTTTCATTGAGAGGACTTTCCAACTACATATTATAAGTGGTACGTATTTTCACTGGTCCCAAGTTATAGCCAAATAAAACTTTAATCAATGAAATATTTGGATCTTAAAAGGGGAGGGCACATTGGTTCAAATCCAACTCATATACTTTTTATAACTTTTTTTTTAATTTAAATATATTAATTTATTAATAATTATTAACCTCTGATTGTAAAAAAAAATTTTACAATAAATAATAACTCATTAGTAAACTTTCAAAAAAAATATTTGAAAAAAATCAGGAGTTATCAGTGAAATAAAATTTTATGTACTTTCATTATAACTCAGAAATTTTTACTGAGGTCATTAATTACTAATAAATAAATATATTTAAATTTTAAAAAAAGTTAAAAAAAATGTATGTATATGAAGTCAGATTTGAACCGATGTGTCCATGATTACGGATCCAACACATTCTCACTTAAACCACACAACTACTTGAGTGACATGAAATAAAACTAACTTATAAACTAATATAAAATGCTGATGCAAATAATTTTTATTTATGTGAACCAGTATTTTAAGTAAAAGTGGCTGTCAAGTTTTTTTTTGGCATTGCATTGCAGTGATTCATAAAAATACTTGTTTATAAGTGTTCTGTTTGTTCTTAATAATTATTGACTTCAGATAGACTGAAACACAACTAACAATCTAATCTCGACAACTAAGTGATTTGTGTGATTTGAATCATTATAATGATTTGTTTTTCCCAACCCTAGTTGCCAATAGCAGCTTGGAGACTATTTCCAGTTCAATGGCTATACAATAAGCCGGCTGAGGAACTTATCATATAAAACTAGGCTTCCTAATACTTTGAAAAAAAGAAAAAAATAATATTCCCAAATAAATAAGCTAGCACAAGTAAAGTAACAAATTAATGTTATATAATTTATGTTCGATTACCTGTTGGAAAACACACTACAATAGATAAAAAATGTGTTTGATAATTACTGAAAAAATTTACAATGAAATCTATTATTTTAATATTACTGTAATTATAATCATTAATATTAGAATAACATTTATGAAACAAGAATATTACAGTAATAAAAATAATAAAAGTATATTTGTAACTAAAATGAAGATGCATATTAGACAGTAAAATTACAACTCTATATGGAAATTACAAATAACTTTTCAGTTTTATATTCTCTTTGCTTTAATTTATTAATAAGTAAGTAAATATAATTTTGTCATTTGTACTTTAAATATTATCAAAATTAAAGTATTGAAAAAATGACAGAGAGACTTCAAAGAGAATGTTTTTAAATAATTGATTTAAATAAATATCATTGCTTTTTGTAAAATGATTTGTAACAAATTAGATATTGTATTGTATAGCTAATTATTTCTTTACTGAATTCAAATTTTTTTTGTTAATGTTCTTAGGTTATCCCCTATTTGGTCTGTATGTATTTTCTGCAATTGTAGCAATAAGTTCTAATGAAATTCCTGTACATTAAATAGATCATTATTTTATCTATTATATTTTTTGTTCCCAAAAATAAAAATTATGAAAAATCTCATCATATCCTATAAATGTCTTTAACAATATGCATTTTACTGCCACAAGTTTTACGGCATTATCTCTATTTCAGAGTTGGGTGTAAGGTGGAAGATATTTTATTTGTTAAAATGCAACAAGTTATCTAAAACAGCAATTAACTTAATGGATTTATAAACAAATAATGTGAAATTTCATTCTGATAGAGTTAACTCTTGCAACTCAACAGAATAGAAAGTTCTACATTAGTAGTTAAAAACATCAATCACTGAATAAATTATTACTAACTTTAATTATAAGTAAACCCACAGTAACATCCTTCTAAGGTAGATAGTACAGCTGTTAATGTAATTTCCTGTCCATATTCACAAAACATTAGACTGTCTTTTTAGATTATACATTATGATCAAACTGAATTGTTTGCAACAAGATCAAGTCATATTTTTTGCTTTTACATTCCTTAATAAATCGCTGAACTTTATCATTAATGATTTTTAAATATTTATTATCCTACGTTGTCATGTTTGTAATATACATTACATCTTGGGACAAGTTAAAAGTTAAAGATATTTTCAAAATATAAAAATGAGTTTGCAATTCATTGTCCAATGCTGGTAAATATTAATAATAATAAAAATAAATCTCAATACATAAAAAGTAATAATAAATTAAAAATAATAAAAAATTTTAGCATGAGGGATTAAATGAAATAATTAAAAACACATTCTAAAGAGCTCTTTTAAAATGTTACGCATGCAGAGTAGTTGTAAAAAGAAATTTAAAATAATAATAATAATAATTTATTCCAAATCAGAAAAAAAAATCCAAAACAGATGATTGCAATTGATATTTTCACACGCTTGGCTACAATTACTTTATTTATAGGTATATTTTTGAATATTTGGATTCATAAAAAAATTAACACCCCTTCCTGTACCACTTATATTCCACAGTAGATTATAAATCCAATAAATCCCTTAACTTCTTTGACCTTGTATCTAAAATATTTAACTAATAGATGTTTAGTATTCAATATAAAGAAAATCAACTATAACTGTTACACTTTGCTATAACACATCTAACCAATCCACATATGTGTGCTTTCTTATACACATAATTTTCAGAAGAATGAATTGTACAGTGAAAACTTAAATAATAAAATATCTGGCATTGATTAATGACTACCCAAATACTCTTTTAAATACATAAAATAAAATACAGAATCAAAAAACAACAGAAAATATGTTATGTACAACAATCCATAGTCATACAAAATTGTCAACATTTACAGAAAACTACATCACTTTCAAAACTACAAACAAGATTAAACAGAAATCAAACAAAACAAATTCTGAAACATACCTCAGGAATTTACAAATTAAACTTCAGTAGTACCAAGTATTACAACTTAAAAATACACCACATAACTCACACAAACACCATAGTTTTATATATATATATATATATATATATATATATATATATATATATATACATGACACAATTATAAAGACATTAACCATAACACATAAATCTCACACATAAAACCAAGAATTCATCACACTAGAAAAATCTAGCAGCATTAAATTTGACAAAAAAACAAATTAAATGAACAAACTTCAATCATTTGTTCATTGATAATGAACAATTATAGATGAAAAAGTTTATACAGAGTGGAGGAGCTCGAAATGGTCAAGTATTTGTTTTAGCAATAATTGCTTAGATTAATAATTATTAATGTGTTTTATGTTGGCAGAAGTAACACCAGCTCATGAATATTAGTTTTTTCTCTTTCTTTGTGTGCTGTTTGTATATCATTCGAAGATGACTAACAACGAAAGACTGACTATTGAAAGCACATAAAGACTATGTTTCTTTTTAATGAAACAAAAAGTGTGGTGCTGTTGTAGTACAAGGTTTTTATAAAAATTGTTATAACTCCCCATACATATTGAAGTCCACAAAATAAATTTATAACTAATTAAAATGA
>JAAAKQ030195011.1:0-29562 GCA_010016005.3 Zanna intricata
CTTGATGCCGTTGCGTTGTTCAACAGGCATCAGTAGATTATTAAGGGTGATGATTCCAACCGCATTGCTGTGGAAGCTGATCCTTGGAATTGGCTATCAGCCATTATAGCTCCAAGCGCTATATAAATGGTGGACAGGCACTTGCTGGTATTCAGCGACCAAGGTGCGGTAGCAAATTGCTACCTTAGGTTAGGTTTTATTTTTAATCGACGATATTTGTTTTAATAAATTGAGGTCATATATGATAAGCTCCGGAGCATTTTGAAACAGAGTGTCCAGGAACGCCTGGTAAGTCGCCACATGTGTTATGGTGTGGTCTCGACTACCTAACCCGCACCGTACACTGGACAGAACGTGGCATGAACATTAATTAGTTATAATTGGCGAAAAAATTCAATAAAATCATGTGTAGTGAAATGTAAACCATTTAACATTTTTGCGGCTGGCTTTAGACCCGCCTTTTCCTACTTTGATTTTAATAATAGAATTTAGTCTTTGATCTTTGGGCTTGGAATTTTTATTCCTTTTTTCGTAATATTTTCTAATCGTCCGGTTTTATGGACAGTTAAACATTTAGGAGTAGTTTTCTACTCCTATGGAGTTATAATTTTTTATATCGTTAATAGATAAAGATTTTTTACTTTAAATAAGTTGTGCTAGGTGAAAAAAGCAATTATACTTATATATATATAAAAAAAAAAAAACATTTACTTCTATAATAAAAAAAAATTTTGCTGATGTAATTTATTTTTTTAAGTAATAAAGTATTAACCAATGAATAAACGTTTCCTTCAAATTTGAATCGATATACAATTCTTATTCTTCTTTTTAACTTTATCGACAAAAATATAAATGTAACTGCAAAATTATATTTACATAACCAAAAAACATAGTATAAATTTAGTTTTACTTCTATTCATTTTTAAGTCAAATACCTTTTTTCCACGAATGATATTAAAAAAGAAAAGAAAACACGTTTATAAGAGTTAACATAATTGATACTAAATGTACATAAAATATATTTGATAATAGTTATTGGTATAAAAAATTGAAAAATATCGGTTAAAAAACAACTCGCTATAAAACATGTATGAAAGATTAGATTAGTTTAAAGATCTTAAAGAATAAAACCCCGTACATCGGGTAACTAAATTATTAGTAGTAGAAAAATCAATCTTTATATCCTTCTAACTAGCTTCTTTTTTTTTTCCCACCTGCATACTCCAGGAGCAATTGGCAACGCCGTTAGGCATAACTTCAGTCACTCCCGAGTATCATGACAGTCGTCTGCCCTCCTGTCTACGTCTCTTTCGAACGTCCGAAAGTCGCTTCTCTAACCTGCCAGAGAATCTCAAATAATTTAGGCCTCACCAACCTACGAAAAGGGACACGCTTTTGACAAACAGGAAACGTCCTTGTTTGGCCGACGGTGGCCCTACGGCAACACACTACGCCGCTACCTCGATGTTTCTCAGCAGCAACGCAGGTTGACTAACTGCCACCGATCGTTAACAGCCCCGACGACCTGTACGTAGGACATTGTTGAAATATTATGTTGTATTATCGCTGAGAATCGAACCTAGATGTAAACATCAATGTAATCCTGAAAAACAACCGAAAGGTCACATCATGATAACGCCAACTCTCACAAAGCACGTTAAAAAAGCGTCAAATTATTTGATGTAGTAAAACATCGAATTAAAGATTTGTCGTCTGTATTCACCCGATTTATCACCTTTTTTCTGTTTAGCATCCGAAACCACCGTAAGGTACTTACTTCGGAGGAAGAATGAGGATTATAAGTATAATAAGTAAGTAAGTAAATGAAGTCTTGCACAGTCTCAGGTCGACCACTCTCTAGGGACGTGTGGTTAATTGAAACCCGACCTCCAAGGAACATCAGTATCCACGATGTAGTATTGAAATCCGTAAAAAAGTAACCGTTTTTACTGGGGTTTGAACCTTAGAACTCTCGACTTCGAAATCAACTGATTTGCGATAACGAGTTAACCCCTAGGCCGGCCCAGTGGGCCGGTTGGTTAGGTGATTTGTCACCTAACGACTTGGTTTTGTTCTCGAATGTCAAAAATAAAAACAAGTGGACGTCGATTTTCATTACCTCAAGAAGCTGTTGAATCCTTCCAAAACTATGTTTTCGAGGTAATGACTTCAAAATGGAAAACATATTTCGAGAATCGGTTCGAACGCATGAAAAAGTATTATATTAATCTTAAAAGCAAGTATTTTTAGAAGCAATAAAAAGATTTAAAATTTTTTTCCTTATATTTATAAAAGCTTAAAAGGTGGACCTAAATTTTGTTTTACATCGTGGTATTTCAATAATGTTTCAATTTCACACGCATACTTAAAGAACACATATACTCAAAGATTATTTAATATTTTTTTCCATTACTGTGGTCGTAGTGGTCTTCTATTTCTTCATTTGAATTTTTTCTTTATTTGAATATTTTAAGTTATAAATACTAATTTATTATTTAATAACAACCGAGAGAACAAACTAATTGATTTAAAATGTTTGATTAAAGTTCTCTGTTTGTCTGTTTTGCTATTAACGTACATTTGGTGTAATATGTTAATTACGTCGTAGGAAATGTTATGCAACGTCAAAATGTAGGTGGATTGCGGCTCAGCTTCTTCTATACACTAATGTATACGTAAAAAAAACAGCAACCACCTATTTTGAAACGGAAATTTTTTTTTGTCTTCGATAATTTGACTGGTTTGATGCAGATCTCCAAGATTCCCTGTCTATTGCTAGTCGTTTCATTTCGGTATACTTCCTACACCCTATATTCCTAATAATTTGTTTTACATATTCCAATCGTTGCCTGCCTGCACAATTTTTCCCATCTACTTGTCCCTCCAATATCAAAGGAACTATTCCAGGAAGCCTTAATATGTGGCCTATAGTCTATCTCTTCTTTTTACTATATTTTTCGAAATGTTTCTTTTTTCATCGGTTTGCCGCAACACCTCTTCATTTTTCACTTTATCCACCCGTCTGATTTTTAATATTCTCCTTTTGCCCCACATTTCAAAAGCTTCTAATCGTTCCTTCTCAGGTACTCTGATCCTCCATGTTTCACTTCCATAAAGCTACGCTCCAAACATATACTTTCAGAAATTGTTTCCTGACGTTTAAATTAATTTTTGATGTAAGAATTATATTTCTAAATGAAAGCTCGTTTCGCCTGTGCTATTCGGCATTTTATATCGCTCCTGTTTCATCCATCTATAGTAAATCTACTTCCCAAATAACAAAATTCTTCTACCTCAGTAATATTTCCTCTTCCTATTTTTATATTCAGGGGTTCATCTACATTATTTCTATTACATTTCATCATTGTCGTTTGGCTCTTGTTTATTTTAATGCGGTAATTCTTGCATAGGACTTCATCTATGCCATTCAATGTTTCTTCTAAATTTTTTTTAGTCTCTGCTATAATTACAATATCATCAGTGAATTGTAACATGATTATTTTTTTACTTTGCACTGTTACTTCTGATCTAAATTGTTCTTTAACTTCAGTAACTGCTAATTCAACGTAAAATGTAATTCACAGATTAAAATGATAATTCACAGATTAAAATATAATGAGGATAGGGAACAACCTTGTCGGACTCCCTACTTTATTCCTGTTTTTTTTTTTAGGTACCTCGATTACTACTGTTGCAGTTTAGTTCCTGTAAATGTTAGTGATTTTTCTTCTATCTCTATACTTGAACCATAATTTTTTTTAAAATTCTGATCATTTATTTCAGTTTACGTCATCAAATGTCTTTTCTAAATCTATAAATGCCGTGTATGTTGGTTTGTTTTCCTTTAATTTTCTTTCTACTATTAATCTTAGTGCTAAAATTGCTTCTCTTGTCCCTATACTTTTACTGAAACCAAATTGGTCTTCTTCTAACACTTCCTCCACTCTCTTCTCCATTCTTCTGTACAGAATTCTAGTTTTTTTCTAGATTTTTTATGCATGAGTAGTTGAGCTAATTGTTCTGTATTCTTCACATTTCACTGCTCCTGCTCTTTTTTGAATCATGACAAGAACACTGTTTTTGAAGTCTGACAGAACTTCCCCTTTTTCGTAAATATTACGCACCTGTTTCTATAATCTATCTGCCGCTTCTTCGCCTGCACTGCGCAGTAATTCTGCAGGTATCCCGTCTATCCCAGGAGCCTTTCTTTCATTCAGATCTTTTAACTCTCTATTAAATTCTGATCTCAGTATTCTATCTCACTTTTTCATCCTCTTCGACTTTCTCTTCTTCCTGTATAACACCAGTTTTTAATCCATTTCCTTCGTATAACTCTTCAATATATTCCACCTACCTATCGATCTTTTCTTTCGGATTATAAATCGGTGTACCATCTTTATTTAACACATTATTGAATTTTAATTTATGTACCACAACATTCACCGTTACGTTCTTCTATGCTCCGTCTATTTTACTTATTAATAATCATTTTCTTTTTCCACTTCTGAACACTTTTCTTTAATCCACTCTTCTTTCGCTAATTTGCACTTTCGGTTTATGATATTTCTTAACTGTTGATAATTCCCTTTACTTTCTTCATCACTAGCATTCTTACAGTTTCTACGTTCATCCATCAGCTGCTTTGTATCCTCTGATATTCAAGGTTTTCTACTGGTTCTCTTTGTTCCGCCTAAGTTCGCTTCTGCTGATTTAAGAATTTCCTTTTTAACATTCTCCCATTCTTCCTCTGTATTTTCTACCTTATCGATTTTATTCAGACTTCTTACGATATCCTCCTCAAAATTCATTTTTACCTCCTCTTTCTCAAGCTTCTCTAAATTCCAACGATAAATCTGACGCCTTTTCTTCAGTTGTTTGAACCCCAATCTAACGTTTCATTATATCTGAATTATGGTCGCTATCAATGTCTGCTCCAGAATATACTTTACAATCGATGAGTTAATTTCTAAATATTTGTTTAACCATGATGTAATTTATCTGATAACTTTCAGCATTACCAGGTTTTTTCCACGTGTATGTTCTTCTAGCACGATTTTTAAACGGGTTGTTGGTAATTAGTAAATTATACTTCGTGCAAAACTCAATAAAGTAGGTCCCCTCTTTCATTCCTTTTAGCCAGCCCGTATTTACCCACTATATTTCCTTCCTTTCCTTTTCCGATGCTTGCATTCCAATCTCCAACTATTATAAATTTTCATCCCCTTTTATATATTTAATTATTTTATCAATTTCATCGCATACTCATCATCATCATCGTGGGCGCTTGTAAGCATATAGACGTTAACAATCGTCGACTTTTATCCTCATTACAATGATTGTATCGCTAAACTGTTTAAAAAACTCTACTCTCTTCCCTATCTTTTTGTTCATTATGAAACTTACTCCTGCCTGCCCTTTATTTGCAGATGAGATAATTATTCTAAAATCTCCAAACCTCCACTTTCCACCGAAACTCGTTAATTTTTATTGCATCTACATTTAACCTATCCATTTCCCTCTTTAAAATTAAAAAAAAAAAAAAAAAAATTTCCTGCTACTTAAAGAGCATTATCTTTAAATTTCATTCGATTTGGGTACCGCGTTATAGTTAACTATTTTATTCATTTAGAAACAAGAACTTGAAATTCAAGAAAATCGAGTTTCTTGAAAAACTAGGATAAATTTTTAAATCGATTTTTTTTTAAATTTTGGGATTATTTTGCTATTCATTTTAGATACTAGTTCATTTTCATATCAGAACAGCTAAAGAATCCCTCCCCCCTGAAAAAAAAAACAAAAAAAAACATGATAACGTTTCCTTGATATTTTATTTTTTATTTAATTTCATGCGAATTATTTTAAGGCAATCTCTCTACACATTACATATCCAGAATCTATGTGCAATTTAAAAAATATTCATCAAAATATCACTTGTACATGTTTAGTCATAATTTTTCTAGCGTTTAAAAATTATGGGAAAAAATTTACAGAAAATATAAAAAACATTTTTGGTACATAATTAATTGATGAAATGCGGTCTGTCCATCGTGAGTTTTTGAAAGTTGTGATTTTTGAAAATCGAGCAGCCTGATACAGTCAAGCGTCTAAATAACGAACCTCGATATTATGAAAACCTCAATTTTACAAAAAAAATTTCTGTACCGTGACATTTTAATAAAACTACATATGAATTTCCCTTTATTTAACGTATTCCTACCTCTGTATAACGAAACTGTGACATACTGCATATTAACACATTACAGTATATAGTAACATACACTAATTTTTACGAAATTACATTAAAATTAGGATCTTGGATATGCTGTAAGTTTAAGGTAGTTATTCTTTTGACTTCTGTACCTAGATTGTACTTATATACGTACAATCACAAATATTCTTGACAAAAGTCAAGAATGACACGTTATTTTTATTGAACCGGCAAAGCGAAAATTCCCAAGACTCTCTTATAACCAGTTAACAATAAGGTTCTAACAAAAGATAAAGTGATATGTTCTGCAGTCAGTTACTGTCTACATACATATTAAAGTAGTGGAATTTCCGGAAATCCTTTAATTAACTCGGAGCAGCAAAAGTACTGTGCAACCTGTTTTCGTTTATCTAAACGATTGTTTATCTATAGTACGTAGAAATAAAACAAATAGAACTGTAAGAAAACATTTAACGCATACTCCCTCTCTTGTTTAGTGTATACATACAAGTCAACAATAAGTTTTTCGAAGAACCTCTACTCAACGAATTTTTTCCCGGGATTCTCGATTTCCTATAAAGGTTCGACTGTATTAAAAGTTTCTTTGCTAATTTCACCTGTACTTACATGAGAAGGACCAGGCTCTGGTTGATAATTTTGAATCACGAGAGCTACGAGGGCAATTATGTTTTGCCGAAACTTTTCGTTCATAATTTGAATTTTTTATTTTTATTTTCTTACATTTTTTTTTTTGTGAAGCACGTCGTTTTTTTGGTCCTATATTATAATTTACGTTATACACTAATAAACTAATCAAATAAATATTATAAGAAATTTAAAAAAAACTAACGAAAATAAAATTTGTATTTTTAACCGATATATTGCCTAAATACAACAATTGCATGTGAACAGTTTTTAAAAAAAATAGTACCTTATTTATCCCAAATAATTGTAGAAAGTGAAATAAAAAAAAGTAATTAACGATGCAATGTAAATAATTTACGTCAAAAATCCAAAAAATAAAAAAATCCAAAAGTATTTGTCAAAATATTACATGGAACAGAAACATGCACGACACAAACAAATAACTCTCTGCTCAAACTGTAGTGCTACTATCTGGAAGGAAAAAATATTGTTCTAGTAGAAGACAAAATATGCTGTAAAATGAGTCATAAATGAAGTATTTGTCACTGTTGAAACCCTAGAAATAAATTTTTAAAGTAAACAGGTTTGTTTTACTTTTCCGTCTGGCGCTGTACCAGACCTATATCTTTAAAAGGAAGGTATTGTAATCGGTCCAATTTGGGTATATGAGGTTTTCACCGGATCTTGACGTTTTGACATCAAAGGAACTCAAAAAACCGGATGAAAATTTTTCATATGTTTGTATATACGCGCGCGTGCGCGTATTGAGTGTCGCACTTATACTTCACAACTACTGGAAACTTTGGTTAGAGTACGTCTACATATGAGACATTGATGTCATTAAATTTTCAATTTAAATGGTCAGGGAGGTGGGGCTGTACAGAAACATCATTCTCTTGAGATGTAGCAAAAATATATTTTTTGCAAGATTGCACCCCAGTTTTAAAAAAAAGTGTTCTAAATAAAAGCGGCTAAGTGGATATATTGCATTGATAGCATCCCCTCTCACCACAAAAAGCGTTAGTGTAACGCTGATATACAGCTGTTGTAGTCGAACGCTATGTCAGGAAGTCACAGGCGAGTGGTACAATTAAATAAATGAATAATATTTAAAGTAGAAAAGTATTTAAAGTCGCCGATAATATGAACCCGCATGAATGAAACACGGTACATGTGCGCGCTTTATTTTGAATCATTGAATTAAATTTAAAAAATTAAATTTAAACTTAAATAAAATGATAAATGTTGGAAATTAAGGCATATGTGTATCTGCGTGTGCCGTGCATCAGAAAAAAACTGCGTGATGGAAAAGATTACAATTGTGTTATCAGCCTTTTTTTTAATATGTAGAGTTAAAATATGGGAAAAAATAATTAAAAAACAAATTTTAAAGCATAAATAAATGAAAAAAAAATATATATTTTTTTTAATCAAAATTGTGGTGGATCACTCCCTAAAGCATTGATAAAGGTGATCGTTTGAAATAATATTTAGTTCTTGTTTATTTCTTTCATACTACTGAAATGAATGTTAATTAATTTGATTAATGATTATTATTTACTTCACTCATTATTCAGGGGATATCGTTTAAATGTATTTAAAATTAAATTCAGGATAGCTTCGAAGACATTATGACCATATTTGAGTCTAAATATCTGAATTAAACATTTCGTTCGGTTTCTTTCACGTGATCGAGTACATACTGTTTTTCCTACTTTTATTTTCCCTCGGATATTTCATATCTGGGTCTATATGGATAAAAAAATACATATCCTGTAAAAATGAACTATTACGTTTGCAAAATTTCATTCAAATCATTAAACTGTGATTTAGATAAATATGTATAAATTTCCTTTATTTAAAACTTTCATTGTGAATAAATTTCAGATTAAGTAATAAATCATTTGGTTTCATCTGTCCTTGATATTTTCATGCTACTTAACTGCGAGTTACATCTCTCTTGTGGATTATTTGAAATACTAAACGGAATAAAATCATCTCATTAGTGACAACTTTAATAACTTAAAAAAAAAATGTAATAATTTTAAGACTATTGACACAATATATTTTTTTTTATTATTTTAAATGGTAAAAATAATTTTAGTGTTAAATTCATTTTAATGTGTTAAGATATTTATACTAAAATTATATTAACGATTTAATTTGGATCGCTCAGAACATTCTAATAAAGAAATGTGTCTTTACGGCAAACGCTTGTGGTTATAATGAGCTAAAGTATGAATCAGAGAGGTCCTAACCTTTTCTGTAGTATATTTTATAAAAGTACATACTTTAAATTTTGCAAATTGTAGCTCAATACTTTGTGATTTGACTTTGAGACTTTATTATAAGTAAATTTTTATAAATATCCATCCGGATACACTTGTTACGGCATGATTTCTGATGGAAGAGTAAAATGAATATTTAAATTAAAATTTTAGACCTAAATTTTGAAAGAGATAAATTTAATAGTTTTTGTCTTACCTAAAAAATTGAATAAAATAAGCCCAAAAATTGTGTGTATATGTATTATTTTAACCTAAACATATCTTGGATGATAAAATTATTTCAATGTTATTATAATTAAGTTCCAATTTTTCGTATTTTTCAATCAAACTAATTTTTAACATTTTCTCTGGTGATTCAAAAAGAACCTCGCAACTTTGAGAGCATTAAAAATTCTGTGGAGGTCTCACTTCATATACCAAAGCACATCAAGTTTTGAGTCGCATAGTTCATTAGTACTGAATTCGGACATCAGTGCCTTAACAGGTGTTGTAAAACATGGATACATTTACGGGTGCGGAACAAACATGCTTGCTGTACGTTTTGGTTTGCAATCAGAAACTGCAATTTAACTTCATTTTTGTAGAGAGTACGGTACGGAGCCTCCTAGTTGGCGTATAATTTATTATCGACACCAAACTTTCATTGAAACAGGTTGCTCTGTCAATTGTTCGAAAGAATTAAGAGTAGTTTTCATTACTAAGCGAGATGACACAGCAACAGGACAGGAATTAAGACCGTTGTGTCTACTTTACAACATCGAGAAAATAATAGAGCGATTTTTAACCGATTGGTTGCGGAGTTGAAAGAAGGTGGTAGACTACATCAGAACCAGTTTGGGTTTAGTAAGGGACGGTCCGCAGTTAAGGCCATAGACAGTGTACTGAAATAGGCCACTGAAACCAGAGACGATACTTGGCGATTATGTGGCATCCCGGTCCTAGTGCTGCTGGGTATTAGAAACGCTTTTTGCTCAATCCCGTGGAATATGGCCATTAATGAGCTGAGGAATAAAGGACTGAGTACATACCTCCTCCGTCAGATCTCTCAGTACTTCTGTGACCGACATGCTCATATAGAAACGACAGACGGGCAACTCGAATGGCAAGTGTTCGGGGGTGTTTCCCAGGGCTCTGTATTGGGCCCATTACTTTGGGTAGTAGTATTTGACGACGTACTCCGTCTTAGGATGCCGGAATCTGTCAGATTGACAGCTTACAGCGACGATCTGGCGTTTACGATTGGTGGCTCGAATGAGGCTGATATTGGGGAAAAGGGCAACTTAACACATAACTCCATAGCCACATGGATAATGAACATGGCCTTAAGCTTGCTCCGGAGAAACCGCATTGGATAGTGCTGACCGGCCGGCGTAGAATCGGTCCAATTAACCTGTATGTGGAAGGCACACTTATCCCCAGGGTGGACAGCGTTAAATATCTCGGGGTGATTATTGATAGAAGTCTGAGCTTCTCACAGCACGTATTACAGGTGTGAGCCAAGGCTGAATCGATGTTTGGACCGCTGCGACGCTTGATGTCTTCATTGGATGCACCGAGAGTCTCCAGTCATAGAACGATTATGACGTCTATATTATCAACAATATAGTACGCTGCCCATATTTGGGGTAAAACTGTATCCATCAAGCCAAACCTCGGTAGACTAACAAGCATCCACAGGAAGACGCTATTGCTAGTTGTGTCAGCTTACTGTACCGCAAGTTACGAGGCCTTATGTGCGTTGGCCGGAGTGGCCCCAGTCAACTTATTAATCAGGGAGCTCACAATTCAATTCACGGGATTGAGTCGAAATGACGCCAAGCAGATCATCCGCGTCGAGTGGAATGACAGGTGACGTGGGGGTGCTACCGCAGGATGGACTAAACGCCTTATAGGTATCTGAAGAAGTGGTTGGGCAGACAACAAGTGGAAGTTATTTTATTACACAAATGTTGTCGGGGCACTGCTGCAATAATCAGTACCTGCACCGTTTTGGGCGATGTGACTCCCCACAATGTATTTATTGTGCTGCTGATAACACCCTGGAACACTTCATTCTTCGGTGCCATAGATGGATCGGCAAGAGATGGATGCTTGGCATCGAGGACGTTACGCCGGAAGATCTGGTCCCATATATACTGGATTCCTTCCGAAACTGAGCAAAAATTGAGGGTTACGTAAGGCTTGTGATCCAGCATAAGGAGGATGAAGGCAGGCAATCTGGATATTTTTTTTTTTTTTATTTATTTATTTTTTTTTTCTTTTTCCACCTCCGGAACCACCGTTAGGTTATATCTTCAGAGGATGAGATGAAAGAATTATAGCGTGTGTGAAAAATGCCATGCCTGACCGGGATTCGAACCCGGAACCGTAGGGGAGAGACAGCATTCTGCTAAGCCGCCGTACGGTCCCGCATGCGGGGATGGGCGGCGGTTATGACGTAAAAGGACTCCCAAACCTTGACAGGAACGCAACTAAACCTACACGGAAGAGACCGTGGGAGGGACAACCTCCTTCCGAGTCGTCGCGTCCCTTGTGTTGATGGGCGGCGATGATGACGCATGGGGACTCCTGAACTTCCGGCGCGAACAGATATTTGAAAACACATCTACACTTACACACAAAATAAACGAAAAGAAGAAAGGAAGAAGCCAAGATCCAGTCCGTGGTGATGAAAAAAGAGTAATATAAGACCCAGTCCTGGCCCATTGGAGAGTAAGCAGGGGTTGGTGCGCCTCCCCTGCGCAGTCAAATAAAGTTAATTTCAATTAATAAAGACGATTTCTTTCTTTCCTGGTTTTAGAATCTCACTAGTGCGAGATTGCTCCTCTCCTGGGTTGTGCCATACTTCGTTGGAGGTCCGACCCAGGGGAGGAGGAGAAAAAAAAAAGGATTGCTTTGTTAATCATAAGGATTCTCGCGCATCTCTGAAGCTGCTCTTGGAAACCTCAAAGAAAGCTCTCCGCGTAGTCTAACTACCGTGAGACCAGTATTCCACACACGACAATTTCGGCATATTAAGTAAACGACTGCACTTGCAGCCATACAAACTAACCGCAGTTCTACGCATTAAAGATGACGAAAAAGTTGTTCGGCTGCTGTTTTGTGTGGAAAAGAGGGTTAAAATTGCAGATAATTAATATTTTGCGCGCGCGCGTGCGCGCGCGCACACACACACACACACACACATATATATATATATATATATATATCCTTGCTATGCCCAAAATATTGGAGTAAAAAAAGAAAGTTTTCAAGTTAGTCATTAATTAACTTTGTTAAATTGTCGATAAACCAAAAATCACGAAAGCAAACTTAATGAAGGATTTAATTATGAGAACATTAACGTAAATAATATCCAGTTCAAAATGGATTTAAGTTTAAAAAATTAGATTTTAACTTAAAACAAAAATATCAAAATGTAGCAAAAAAAAGTTAAAATGACAAAATTTTGTTTAGATAGTTAAATAATAAATAAACTAAAAAAAATTTTCAAATCTTAATAAAGGTATAGTTGCTTTTATTCCGATTTGAATACTAGACTGTGGATACCGGTATTCCTTGGTGGTTGCATTCTTCATTAACTACATAATTCTGGTTGTACTTCCTCCATTAACTACAAAATATTCGGAAGTAATAAGAAATAGTGGTCCAATTTTGTTCAAGACTGTACATTTACGGGCACAGTTACATTACACTGATATGTCGCTAAAGGCATTAATTGTTGAAGCGACTATAAACAAATGTATCAAATTAAAGCTATGTTGTCACATAGTTGTAGGACTTTCCCGACTCGAGGCTTTTTTCTGAACGGCTTACACACACGACTTAATTAAAAATATTTATCATTTTATTCAAATACAATATTTTTTGTTAATTTAATTCAGTGATTCTAAATAAAGTGTGTTCACATACCGTACTTCATTCCCGCGTGTTTGGTGGTACTGGTGTAAATAAATTTTTACTCTTTAAATATTATTCATTTACTTAATTTTATCGCTCACTTGTGAGCAGAAACAAAACAAGCACAAACAGAACAGATGAAAAAGGCACTACAGTGTATTGCCTTCTACAACTTTTCAAAATTATTACTATTATTTTGAGTGGGGGTGAATTTAGCAAAACAAATTTACACAAAAGATGTTTTTTTTTATAACTTCTCACACAAATATATATATATATAACGAAAATACCGCTTTTATACTGCCTTCTATAACTCTTCAAAATTAAAACCAATGTTAGGGACGGGGATGTAATTTAGTAAAAAATCTTATTTTACAAAAAATGTTTATATTATTAATATTCACAAAATTATCAAAAAAACCTTAATTATGCAAAATCTGGGTTTCTTCCTCCTGTATCCTTCATTCATCTTTTGAATTGAAAATTTAAAAGCATCAATTCCCTATATGTAGAAGTAATCTTACCAAGTTTGGTCAATATTGGTTCGTAATTCTGGTGATACAAAGGTGATTTGTAGGGGAACAACGATGACAGTTTTTGAGGTAAGGGTGAAATTTTGTTAAAAATATTTTTACAAAAGTTGTTGATTAATATTTCCAAAATTATCACACAAAATAATACCTTAATTATGCAAATCTGGAGACGGTTTTGTTATCTACTCCCTGTAAACCCACCCATTGACCTTTTGAATTGAAAATTTAATAGTATCAATGCTCCTACTATAGAAATGATTTGGAGAAGTTTATTGAAAATCAGTCAAGTAGTTCTGAAGATGTAATGCGTTTTACACGTCAACATAAATACATTTTGTCACGGAAATTTCGATGCCATTTTTCAGCTTTGTGGGATCCTTAGTCGTCAATTCGTCATGATTCGGTGAATACCGGATATGCCAAATTTTGACCGATCACCATACTTATCCTTCTATATTGCTATAGCTGCTACGTAGACGGGAAGGTAAAAGCTTCAATTCTTTGTCTCCAACCGATTTAAAGGAAAACTTATATATCGACCCACACATATATATTTACTCGTATAGTATTATTGACTCTTTTTATGTTACTGGTTATCAGATGAACCGATTAAATAATTTTTAAAAAAGAGAAATTTATTTTAAGTTCCTGTGATGGCGCCTGTTATAAGAGTTTACTAGATAATTTAAATGGAAAAGTTTTTGTTTCTTGTTCCATCGCATTCATATCACTGTTATTTACTTTATTATAAATTAATACAAGAATGTGTAACTCTTTAATTGTTACATATTATGTATGTAATCAGAAACTTTCGTCTGATTTATTACTTTCCCGTCTATATAGCAGTAATAAAGACTAATAATGTAATCATCCGCTATGTAGGAAGTCACAGATGAACGGTAAAATTAAATAAATGAATAATACAAAGTGTAAAAATTTATTTAAAGTGCCACCACAACCGCGCGAATGAAAAACGGTATTCGCGCAGGCTTTAGTTATAATCACTGAATTAATATACAAAAACAATTGTATTTACATAAAATGATAAATTAAGTTATGCGTCTAAGCCGTGCACGAGAAAAAAGCCGCGTGAACACATAGATTTTAAGAACACTAGTCAACAAAAAAAAAATTTTCGTGTTATATGAAATCGTACACAGCGATGTTAACTAATTTTGAGGCGTTGAATTCAAAATTATCATAATTAGTGTAATACGTCACGGTTTTTTTTAAATACATACGATTTATAACAAATAAACGAATGATTACTATGAAATGAATATTTAAAAAAAATTATTAAGTGTATTCATTTAAATTTTTTTAAATTAACTAAAGTTTTATTTAATCAAACCCAGATAAATTGAAATACTTTAATCAAATTTAAAAATAACAGTTTCTAAAAGTTAAAATTATGAAAATCTCTTTAAAATAAGAGTTTTTTTAAATATATTGACAAACCTTTTCGCTTGTACAATGTTTGATCAGTTTTCCTTGATGAAAATATAGCAAAACAATAATAACTCTGTAAAAGGAAACATTTAGTATAGACAAGTGAAGATAAATTGAATAAGATTTTAAGCAATCTAGTAGGCATCTAATATCTGTAAGATATCATCCTACAGACGATATTGTATGTGTCTTGCATTGTATGCATTTTGTTTAAATGTAAAAATACAGAAACTAATCTTAATCGTAACCAGTAGTCGATCAAAATGAGTGTATTATTAAAAAATATTCAAATTTACGATTTACGTAAAGCTTTTATGGGGTAAAATAATTTCAATGCGTATTTGAAATTAGCTCCCAAATTAAAGTTAGAAAAGTTGTGTAACTGTTTTATACAAATTTTGTGTCGAGTAATGTAATATTAGCATTTTATCATGCAAGAATGCAGATAATATTACAAGAGAATATTAACGTCGAAATAATACATCTAAATAACTGCGATTTTAAGCATTTAAATTGTACTTTTTTACGGTGAGAAAATAAAAATAGATTTTATTAATGTTTTACTTTAAATTTAACATAATAATAACATTTTTCATCTGATTTTTATATTTAATCTGTTTACATACAATACCTTATCGATGGATTAAAGCAGGAAAATTTATTACATATTTTTTACACATACCTAACCCGTTTTTATTTTCAAAAATAATTTTGCCGTTTTACAATATTTCATTTTTTTTTAATATGAAAATATAGAAAAAGTTAAAAAAAAAACTAAAAAGAAAAATACAAGATATGTTTTATGGAAATACTAGTATATCACATCTCACATCGACCGTTCCTTCCGCTTTTCCACCGACCGCTTTCCAGATGCCTGACTGGAACGTTCACTCATTTTCCTAAGGGACATATAAATTCCAGTAGAGAAAGCACGTCTCTTTTAACCCCTACTGCTTTTTTCTTTCTCTGTTCACTAGTATAGTCTCCCCCGTATTTTATTTATTTTTTTACTCTGCTTTCTCATTTCCTTTTTCCTTGTATTTTTGTTTCAAATTTTTTGCCTCTCTCTTCTTTCTACATATCTGCCTACCTATCCGGTTCATAAAAGAGGCTTTATACAATTTACGCTAGAGGTATAAGCATCATCAACTGGTGATATCTGATTTTGTTTTTACTATTAACTATATATAAATTTAAAATTTAACTTTCATTTTCTTCACATTTCAAAAAAACTTCTTTCTTTATAAAAATATTTATATCGTTAATAAGACAAAATTACAGCGCGTATTTTAATCGACTATTTCGATTTGTTCATTCATCGACCAGTATACATGCGCTGCATTCAAAATAAAGATATAAGCACGTACAGCGAACATACAAACCGATATACCGTTAAATAATTTTTATCTCCAGAACGGTTTGTTTAAGTTTGTTGAAATTTGTCATGGAATCTACTAAGATAAAGACGTGTTATTACAAAAATAAACAGCGTAATCTGCTAATATTTATCAAAATGGCGGCTACGTAAATTTTTAAATCTAAATGCGAAAACGATAAATTTGATTAAAAAACCACAAAAGAGGTTTCTCTTTTATTATAAAAGAGACAAAAGAAGTGTTCTTTTTTAATTTTTAAAAATGGTTTACCGGATACTTGGTAACTATCTTATTTTATGAACCTAGTAAAAAAACCGAAGAAAAGTCGGTTTTCATAAACAGAACGGGTTTTTATTATAGATGTTATTAATAAATTCAAACTTTACGTACAGTGAAATTAATTTTTAAGAAAAGAGTGCGTTATAAAGTGAACCGCCAAGAATCGAAATCGTGTTTGGGAATCACTGGCATAGTTTAATATTATTAAATTTAAAAACATACAGTTTTAATTAATTTATTATCTGCCTACGTAATTCTCATACGACTGAAAACCGATTTTCGTATCTTGATTACTTATTCTGGCCTTCTGAGGAAGTCCCAAGAGGTGATGTTTTACTTCAGACCCGAATACTCGTAAGCGTAATAAATATTTAACAATGATGACAAGATTAGAGTTTTAGTACGTTGAAGGCAGACTATTTTATTTTTTCTCAAACGAAACGGATTTGATCAGCTCACGAAAATTTTTAATTTGATAAAATACTCGGAAATTTCACATTACGGGGATCCTGACCCCCTTAGGGAAAACCTACCTTGTGACGATCCCGGTCGCCACACTACCCCTTCCGTTCCTAACCCTTTACCAGAGCTTTACACGAGATCGTCTTTTAGATCCTCTAAACTTGATAACACAATATACTATGGCCTCTCTCAGGATGCACCGATGTAAATGTCTCGGCACACATTTCCATTAGCATGTTTATTATTACCTTCGTATGGCTTCTTCCAACCGCTTCCACCTACCGTAACTTACAACCCTCAACTATCAAATAAACCAATTCGGGGAAGAGCGATCCCCGGGTCTTCATCTAACACTGAGGTTTCACACTCTGGGTAACAAAAAATCTTCTTTTATGCGCGGGCAAATTAAATCTTTTCAATTTTTTTATTCCTAAGTTTCAGTTAATTTTAATGATCGTTCAGCATAACTATTTATTTCCCCGTTTTAGTTAATTTTCGAAGTATTTTTATTTATTTTTTCACGTATATAAGATACAGTATATTGGTATGAGTAATTTTGTTGTTTTTTAGCCACGCCAATACAATATTAAGTTATGTAGTCTCTACTTATAGTTATGTACCGTATGTGCGTGTTTGAACTGGTGTGTATGTGTTTGTGTGTGTGTGTGTGTATTTATATATATATATATATATATATATATATATATATATAGTGCACATGTTGTTTTTTTTTGTTTTGCAATATGCATGATTTGATCATGTTTTTACGTTTTACGTGTATATAAAAATTTTTTTTGAGCTGATTTAAAGGTAAAAAAACAGCGGAGAGAAAGAAAATGGAAAAAATATTCCGCATAAATGTACCGGAAGGGAATGAGTAGCGTGAGTTCATTTGTTTATGACGGGTGTGCGTGATTTATAGTCCTAAAAATAGTGTTCGGGGAAGAGGTTGTATTTGTATGCAAAGCTGTGTATGTGGGATATCCAAAATATTAGTTATTTTTACAACTCTCTCTCTCACCCCCTTCTTTCTCACTCTCACACTCTCTTTCTCCATATATACATATATATATATATATATATATATATATATGTGTGTGTGTGTGTGTGTATGTCTTTACTTATATTCAGAGTAATAGTGTAAGTTAATAATTTTTTTTTTTAATCTGTTTTTAATGCTTTTATTTTACCTATATAGCATGCAAAATTAATTAATTTTATTATTAAAACATTAACTTTAGTTATTAACCCCTTTGTTTAGTGTAGTGCAAATGTAAAATTTGTCGTAATCGAGATTGATTTTTTCCTCTGAAGCTGAATAAATATGTTTAATATATTTACCTACATTTTTTTTATTTTTCCATATAGCAGAGCTGTAGTTCTAAAAGGAAAAGTCTTGTAATCAGTCTAATTTGGGTATATACGTTTTTCACCGGATCTTTACGTTTTGATACCTCTCTCTCTTTTTCTCTTTTTTTGTTTACCTCCGGAACCACCGTTAAGGTATATCTTCAGAGGATGAGATGAATGAATTTTAGCATGTGAAAAATGCTATGCCTGACCGTGATTCAATCCCGGGACCTCCAGATGAAAGGCCGAGACGCTACCACTCGCGCCACGGAGGCCAGCACGTTTTGACACCTAGGAATTCAAAAACCGGTTGGAAATTTTCCGGATGTTAATGTTCGTATGCACGCGTGTATTTGTGTTTGGTGTTTGTCTCTAAATCACCTTATACCTCCAGAACTACTTGACCGATTTTGACCAATCTTGGTCAGATTACTTCTATACATGGGGCATTGATTCCATTAAATTTTCGACCTTAACGATCAACGGGTTGAAGCTGTACAGCAAGGTCATCCTCAGTACCTCGAGATTTCGCGAAATTAAGGTTATATTTTTCTTAGGTACATTTTTTAACGATTTAAAAATATCAATATCTGCAAAAAAATACTATAGAATCGTATCCAACCCAAAAAATGTTACTGTAATCGTCTGCTATTTTGTGACATCACAGGTGAGCGGTAGAATTGTATAAATGAAAAATATTTTAAGTGTAAAATAAAATAACTCTGTCTGGCGAGCTCTCTAACTCGCTCGCTCGGTTGATTCGGTACCTAGTGCGTTAAGCCACACGGCTACGCCTGTACCGTACAAGTAAAATTTATTAGTTGTAAGCTGTGAAATTTCATTAGTTTGGTTAGAGATTTGGAGTCTACCTCATGAATGCAAAAGTTATCATTCAGCCTATTAAAAATACCTCGAGTAAATATTGAAAATCAAACAGCTGTTAGCAGACATATTATAAGAATACCTCATTGCGTCTCCTAAAACAGCGTCCCCAGGGGCATTCTGCTTGTTACCAGTTGATGGTTATTATGGATTTAGCTTCACACAAGGTGCTCGCATCACCTCATACGCAGTTTCTCCGGGAATCCTATCATTATTATTAAATTATTAAATTAAATTATTTCTGTTTAATAATAACAGAAATTTTTTAAATTTTCTAAATATTACGTTAAAATAAGTCTAATTTCTATTATTTTTGTAGTATTATTCGTTCGACTGATTTGAATCATTCAGATCAAACCCATCACACACAGTAATAGAGACTCACGGTTCACAAAATGTATTAATTCAATTCATTAAAGTTTTTTGCTTCAGCCGCCAAATCTCCACTAATAAACACATATCCTGCTAACGTAAGGATTCCGACGCAGATTCATACATCTAAATCGCTTTGTCCGTTGACCTGATACTGCGGAACATACATACTTGCATACATACATAAATCCTAAATAAATTACACTCCTTTTTGAGCAGTCGTGTAATAATGGAATACATTTAAAATTTTCATTGTGTGTAAATTAATCATTAGTTAATTAACTATTTGAAAGATTTTCTTTTAAGAAAAATTCTAAAAAATCAATTTAAAACGGTTTCCTCTTCTTAATTAATCTGTCATAATAATTTACGAGATAATTCATTGTAGTAAAATAATAAATAGTTTATTTGTAAAACAGTATAAAAAAATATGATTTTTTTATGTGTAAATGCTATATTTGGATCCCATAATTCAAAATAAACAATGAGGTTCAAAGGTCAAAGAAAAGGGAACAATCTAACTAGCTATTTTCAGCCGACAGGTGTCAAGCAACGCAATAATAAATATTCTAATAAATGTTCTTCGAGTTTGAAAGCATAAAATCAATTTCAATAAAATATTATTAATTTTAAAAGAATAACAGACATTTAAAAAATAAAGTTTTGCGTTAAATCACGAGATCATTTAAAAACTTAAGTTAGATCGCTTGTTACCTTTACATATTTAGTAAATTATTTTTACTAAGTTTACTTATTTCAAGTTATAATTTTTCTGTCGTCAAGTAGAAAGTAAACTATTTTAAAATGATTAATTATCATAACTCAAATTTAATATAGTAGGAATTCTAAGTCAAATAAATTAGAATTGTAAAATAACAATCGTATCTAAACCATCATTTAAAAAACATCAAGAGGTCTTACATAATAGATGTGTCCACACATCTACTGTAAACCAAGAATTGGTTTACTGCACATCTAGAATTGACTACACATCATCTACTACACACAAGAATTGACCAAAATTTCCATTTATGACAGATTAGGTGGACTGAATCGTCCGATGGCCGTTACACGCATGTTATTTTCCTGATGTGAGAAGTATACAAGTAATTTGATGGATTTCCCCTAATCGAGTTATTGCACTGTTTCTTTTTGGACATAATGCTTTCTGAGAAGGCTCTGGGCTTTACCGGGAGTCGTTTGAATGACCTTCGTACTGATTACATATCTCAGTCACCAGCCAGGCTTCGGTTGGGATGCCCCCGATGCAAATGCCGCGGTCGAAATTTAGCATCAGAGTAAAATACCTCAGCAGCAATCGCCCTCGCCGTAGGTCGACCTACACGTATAGCTAAATAACCGCAACGCGGAAGCACGAAACTCCGCGCCTAGCCTAATCAATCTAACTACCCATGTGACTCTGAATGTCAGATACGCATCGACAAATTCGATAGGAGATAAAATTCCCGTTAATAAATGCTGCTCGCAGCAACGCAATTTTGACCTATTTACTTTACTCATTAAACAAACATTCACTAATGGATCTAACTGGGGACAATGCCTCCCAACATACCACGTTCACGTGACATTCTCTTCTCGTCACAACTAAACCCACACTGGTCCCAACATCGCCACGGCCGCCCGCAAAACGAACACACCCCAACGATGCCACGACCAATATACCTACCAATGCCTCAGCAGAGCAACGGAAAACAAAATGGTAGCACCACCCCGCCAAGGCCATCCTAAATAATGCTACCACATAATAGAAAAACAAATCGGGGCTCGTTGTCAATCCGCCTATGTCCAAACACTCAACTGGACAAGTCGGAACCCTAGCCACCCAGGCTTCTACTTCCTAAACTCCTTTCACCACCCTGGAAGACGCAATGGTTCGAAGGAGGCCAGCGACAAGCTGCCACTCAGCCTGGGTCATCCAATTGACCCTTAAATCAAGGCCAGAGTGTAATCTCTCAAGTTCCCTAACCAATCTGTCACTCGCAAACTCATACCGGGGACAGACGTATAGCACATGGTTAACACTGTCCGGAACCCTACATTCCGGGAAAAGTACTGACGCTACAAGATGTGACCTAGCCAAACTATGCCGGAACGCACCATGCCCGGAAAGAAATTGTGTCACGTACCGATTGGGGGATACCCATTTGTTAGTGCACAAACTAACTACCTCCGGAAACAAATCGTGGGTATACCGACCCTTAGTGGACTGACGTGGACTGACTGAAGTGGACATTCCATCGCGCCTGCCACGGAATAAGACTCTGGTCCTCTATTTCACGTAAACGATCCGAGGTCAGAAGACCAGCTTTCTTGGCCACATACCGTTTCATACGCTCAACAGCAAGTAAGTCTAACGGTTTAACACCAGCTATCACATTGAATTCGAGATTGTCCTGTAACCACCAATGACGGCTAAGAGCAGGAGACGCTAGGCCCGCAAAAGGCCCACATACCGGAGATGATCCCTAAAGCGCAAACGCTCATCCAGCATCACCTCCAGGTACTTCTGCACAGTAACATATCGTACAGGGTGGCCTGCCATTAATACACAAACCCGACGCGTCTCTGCCAACCTACCCTTCAACAACACCATTGTGGTCTTGTCTGGGCTAAAAACCATCTTATGTTGAAAGCTCCACAACTGGAGCACAGCACCTGCCCTGCACTTTTTCCAATTCATTCCTAGAATTTCCGTCAACGAGCAGCAGCCCATCATCAGCATAAGCGACGATCCGGCAGCCACCGGACAAATGACACCGCATCAAGGAGTAAAACTCCACAACCCAGAGAAGGGGGCCTAAAACACTGCCCTGAGGACATCCCCTAGACAGTGCCTTTCCAACCTCAGAATCACCATCCCGAAGGACGACCGTCCTGCGGCTGAAATAACTTGAGAGAGTCGCAATCTCATCAACCGTACACTGACGCCGTTGCAATTGATAAAGCGCAGAGGACCACCACAAATTATTAAATGCCCGGATATCTCCAAAAACACGCCTAGAACGTACTTACTTTCGCTGGAGGCAGCCACATCCATACTTAAAATGGCATCCTCCGTGCTCCTACCTGGCAGGAACCCGTATTGATTTTGTTGGAGCAAGTGCCCCTCAGTCTGCCTATCATTAATACGAAAAAAAAAATCTTCTCAAAAACTTTCCCTATCACCGGCAGGAGCGTAAAGCGACGGTAGGAGCTAGTAAGAGTTAGATCCTTGTAGCTATACAACAAGGTGTCCAACGAGGTGTCTTGAAGTTGCTGTACAATGTACAGCAACTTCAAGACACCTCGCTTCCAACATACCGGGTAACACCTAGCAGAAAGCAACTTGTTAAAAATTCTTGTCAATGGGCTTGTAACAACAGGCAACGCACGAACCACGAGCTCAACTATTATGCCATCATACCCGGAGGCTTTATTGCGGGCAAAGGTACAGATAACCCTTCGAACCTCTGCCTCCGTTATCTCCGGAGACCGATGTTCAGCGCGGAACGTCGCCACCTCGCGGCGAATTCGATGACGAAATGATGCCTCTCAGGCCTCTGTATCATCCGGGAGCAAATCATTAAACAAGAGCGTTAGAACACGCCCTTTATCAACGACAAATCCCTGTCGGGTCGAGAGAGCGGACAGAAGAACTTCAGTCTTCTTACGTCCAAGCACTCGATACACTACACCTCACGGATCCCTATTACCCTCCTCACGTACAAACTTGCGCCAGGAATCCCTAAGAGAGGCACAAACTAACCGAAAATACCTGGTGCGTTCCCTCCAATATTCCATCATAAGGTTGACACGCCGGCCCGCTCGCGTTGGGCAACTTTCCAAAGCCTACACACAGCCGCCTTCTTAGCTGTGAGGGCTCGTGTCCACCACCAGGCTACTCTCTCCCGACCCTCGCTTCGGGGAATTGAGGCCTCAGCAGCCGCAACAACAGCAAGCGAAAACCTCTCCGCCAGGTTATTCAATTCAATAGTATCAAAATCACGAACAATGGCATCAAGCTTAGCCCCCAAGAGAAGAGAAAACTTGGGCCAGTCTGCCCTCCCATGCATCCTTTTTGCAAGGAAACTTGCCTATTGGGCCCATCGCGCAGCCGGCCAACGACGTCGAAAAGGATCAGCCGATGATCACTAACGCAATCATCCACGACCATCCAATTAGACACCATTCCATGTACGTACCGCCCTAACGTAACATCAATATTTGTACCCGCAAAGGCCCTGCGACCATCCACCATGCCTACGTAAGCCGCAGGCTAGTCAACGCAATTAAACACCTCAAAATTATGCTGCGCGATGAAACCTTCCACCAATTCACCGTTCTCATCAGTTACGCCACTATGCCAAACAATCGACTTCGAATTTACGTCCGTACCTATTATAACAGGGGACGCGCCTACCAACCGCAGGATGCCGTCCCAGTTCCGCAAGTGGTTTTCCTTGTGATCCCGAGAAAGCACAACCCCGAAGGGCCTCGCTCCTCTAGCACCAGGGGCTGTCCGCAGCCCTATCCTACATCTAACTGCTAATTACCGCCATGAATTTACCTACCTCGTCCGCCAAAACACATCAGCAAGAACCTGAACTAGTCGACTGCGAATCTGGCCACGGTTGTGTTCCATAACGTTCCAACAATAGTGCCCTCGCCCTTACATATGCATTACACGTGTCCTCCTTGCACGAGTGCTGTGCAGGCTTCTTCATCTTTAAACAGTTAACAGAAGTTGGCAGATCTTTCGCCTGTCTGGCGGGCAATTAACAAGCATATGCCCTTCGGTCCCACAGGTACGAGCATAGCTCTTTCTCTTTACAATATCGGTCCACCTGCCCCAAACCGCAACACCGAAAGCAACGGCTTACCCTCACAAAGTCTCTGACTTTGCATGATTGATAGTCAATATACATCCTGCCTTTCCCCAAGAATGTCGTATGAAGACTCGGACTCACCTCAATTACATAATGAACGTGTGGACTTTCATGCTTCCCAGTTTTAAATACTATCTTAAACTGCTTCTTGAACTGTTCTTCAGTGAGTGCCGTATTCTGCAGCCGAAGAGCCGCTACTACTGCCACAGCCTTGGATGCCCTCCAGTCGTCGCATAGTTTGCAGGTACAAATATCTTATTTTCCTCACCCGCATTGAGAGGAAATTCGCTGCCCTCTCCAACACATTCTTATTATTTCCAACAAAGTCCTCGACTTCAGAGCAGAGGGTATTAAATATCTCCATAACCTCGGCCACTCCCTCTTGTGCCACGGCATTCGTCTCTAATTTGCCACAAATGGCCTCCAAATCAAACTCTCTACGTTTCTTCTGTTTTATCGGGAGAGCCAACGTGATGCTGGCTTTTCTTTCAACGACTGCGCCTGTGTCTTCTCCGCGTCCGTTGACGTAACATTAACCTCTGCCCTGCTACTTTTCGCCACACATGGCGTATTACCCATAGATTCTGCAACACTTTTTCCCTGCTGTTTACCACCTTTCTCCGACTGATGGCTAGCAGCCTCTAAACCTCGTGCAGCCTGACTGCGAGTTACAGGCTGCGAAAGCACCGATTCTTTCTCTTTATCTTCCGATGACGGCACCATTTTCCTCCTAAATGGTAAACGCTTCGGACACAATTTCTCCTCAGCCTTTTGCTCACGAGGACATAAATGCAGTAAGCATCCAAACACACTGTCCACTGTCTGGAGCAAACAGCTGGATTTTCCGGGGACAGTGTACAGAGTGATCGCGGCCTAGAATCCGCCAAATCAGTCTGTACCGCTGGATGATCTCGACCTCCTACTGGACGTTCAATCACTCGTTAATTATTGCGGGTAACTTGAACACCAAACATTCGTCTTGGAACAGCCGCAGGGCCAATAGAAATGACCGCGCCCTCAGTGAGTACTCACATCGGACGGGGGTGAAAGTTGTAGGCCCGGAGACCCCCACGTTCGTGCATAGTTCGGGGAACTTCCAGCCTGACGTCCTTGATATCGCCTTACTGAAGGCAGTGGATCTTCCGCTGTCTATTGCGACGATCGAAGATCTCAGTTCGGATCATTCCCTTGTTCTGCTCGAGATTTAGGATCCCGGGGCAGGCCGTTGCCCACCACCGAGGTGCTAGGAGGAGGTTAACTGGGCGATATTCACTGAAACTCTCCAGCGGACCTACCACCGAGAGCCTTTAGAACTCCTAGGCTCGGTCGAGGAAATTGATAACGAGACATAGTCCTATACCACGGCCATCAGAGCGGCTCTGAGTGCTAGCACGACGAAACGCCCTGCGCACGGACAAAGCTTCGGGGCCGGATGGAATAAAGGCTCGTGTTCTCCGGAACGTCCCGCGTAGCGTGATCACAGGACTAGCGGTTATCTTCACTTCCATCATGTGGGTGGGATATTATCCATCCAGTTTTAATACTACGAAAGTCGTGTGCTTCCCGAAACCGGGGAAAGACCCGCTCTTCCCCCAAAACTACAGGCCGATTTCCTTGCTCTCTGTATGGTCGAAGACATTCGAGAGAGTCCTCTTGGAGCGTCTGAACCGATAGGCCGGAAATCAGGCATGACCAGTTTGGTTTTCGGCGAGGACACTCGACCACGCACCAACTGGTACGGATCATGGACAGCGTAGCCACCGGTCTCAACCGGAGGATGGTCACTGTGGTCGTCTTCTTGGATGTGGCCAAGGCTTTCGACAGGGTATGGCACGAGGTCCTGTTATACAAGCTTGCGCGCTCCCCCCTGCCAAGGGAACTGGTCGTGCTTGTGGTCCTACCTATTGGGCAGGAAATTCTACGTCTTAATGGGAGAGTCGGTGTCTGCCAACCGACCCATCGCGGCTGGAGTTCCGCAAGGGATTGTCATCTCCCCCTACTCTACACGTTTTATACAAACGATATGCCGTGTCTGAATGGGTTGAACTGTAGCCTGTACGCAGATGATACCGCGTTCTTCTATACGTCGTAGAACGCCGAATTCGCTGTAGGGAAGTTGCAGAAACAGGATTTACTGGAACAGAAGTTAGAACAGAACAGAAGTTGCTGAATAGGATGGAGGAGTGGCTTGAGAGGTGGAGGATTAAGGTGAACGGCGATAAGTTCGCAGCTGTGATCTTTGCGCCTCCCAACAAAGGAAAAAGGCTAAGTCACCAACTGGAAATCTGCGGCGACCCTATCGAATATTAGAAATCGGCTAAGTATTTGGGTGTAATCCATGATGATCGGCTGACCTTCCGAAAACACATTACTAGTGTGACCGAGGGCTAAGCAGGCTCGAAGAGCTTTGTACCCGATACTGAACCAAAACGCCCTATCCCCAATCTCATCAAAATTTTAATTTTCAGGTAGTACGTGTTGCCGATCCATGCCTTTCCGGCATGGGGAGGAGTGGCCAGGGCGTACCTGCTCAAAAAGCTGGATATTGTCCAGAACATCGCCTTGAGGACTATATTTGGAGCCCCGTGGTTCGTGCGGAAGTCTGCGCTGCGCATTGATGCCGGACTACAGACGGTCTGCGGTTTGGCTGGAGCATGAGAGGAGATTCTACAACAGGGTTGCCTCCTCGTCAGAGTTCCAGCACATCCGAGACCTCTGGTGGGAAGACCCTCAGCCACAGTGTATCAGGAAATGACCGCACGCGGTTCTGGACGAACCGCAATGAAGAGCCTGGGAGTAGACGCCTTCCGCCAAACCGAGGATATCAGGTATACCTCATAATTTCTGTTTTCAATACCACGGCCTTCGAAGAAGAAAGAAGAAACCTGCTCTCTTAGCCGCTTATTTCTCCTCAGAACTTGAAGAAAAGCGGTTAATTATTGATATTATCAAGAGAAAAGGGAGATATGGTCTACAGCGCCAAGCGAGCCATCGCAGAACGTCACAACGGCTGATGAGAGGCACTGAACTCATCGGCCCCACCAGATAACCCTTCCTGCTTTCTTTTTTCTTGTTTGAGGTGGACGAGAAGATGACTGCAGTGAACAGCGCGGATGGCCATGGCCCCCAAGTCCCGCTCGCGACTCAAAAGTTTGACCGACGAACGCCAGCGTAAGAGCGCTCTCAATCTCTTCTTGATGGGGAGGTGGAGCGATGTTTTCCAAAATTATCATTGCCGGCGCCCTGAAGCCAACCCCTCGCACACACTCAGCTGTCCTTCCTCCTTCACAGAGATGTGTGCGATGACTAATATCAAAAATGTCTATATCACATAAGCAACCGCGCCGAATTCCGGTGATGTACGACTATAAACCCCACTCCTTTCCACCTTCTTTCCTTAAGGAAAAAGAAGAAATCGGATTGAAGAAGAAAGAAGAAAAAGGAAGAAAAGAAGAAAGAAAATTCACAGCCGTCGGTCTGTCCTCCCGACCGCTGGCTTGCAAGTGCTAGCGAAATTTAAGCAGAGATTATTAGAAGAAACAAAGGGAGACAGATGCCAACAAGATGAGGAAGATACCCCACTATCATCCTCGTCCTTAATCCTGACCAGGCTAGACTCGGGGCTGAACACTCTGAAATTGCCCAGACAACCACATTTGGCTTCGGAAAGCCATATGCTTCAAAGGTTAGGTCCCAAAATCGCCTCCGGCATCTTCTCAAGAGGAAGCGCGTCCCCTAGTAAGAAAACAAAGGGATTTCTGCCCACTCTGGGCGGAAAAGGAAGCGTCGCGGATGATAAGCTAACTAGCATATCGAACCGTTGGCCCCAACCGAATAAAACCCTCCAAGGGATTGGAACGCAATCCAAACTTCTAAAACGAATTAAATACATGTTACTTATGTATACCCGCCGGAACATTAGAATCACTCAGCAGCCAAGGGCGCAAGCCCGTATACTGCGAAAAGTAGGAGGGTGTTTCAGCTTTCGACATTCTTGCGTTCCGTTCCGAGAAGACCTCGGAGAAGAAGAAGACCGAAGGAGTTCCCTAGCCGACTCAACGCTGGACCACGCTGCCGGAGCAGCAGGCCTGGCCAGCCCGCCGAGGGAGTCGTTGGATGCGGACGCTACATTCCCGCTGCAGTTCACCGGACTTCCATCGCTCTGGCCGGCGGACGCAGCTTCGAGAGTCGGCCCAGCGTGGGATCGCTTGGGGAGAACCGCCTCGGCCGCGCCGGCGATCGATGACCTACGCTGACCCGACACTGCGTTGCTCTGGGGTTCTCCACTACCACACTGTAGTGGGAACCCTACCGCGGCTGAGGGAACGCCCAGTCGGACTTCGCCTCAGCTGCCCGACTGCAACCGAGTTGACTTTGCCGGCTCCAACAGCTCTTCTCAGAGCTCAACCAAAAACGGCCCTTTTCAGGGCCACAAAGAGATATAGACTACAACGCGACGACAACAATTACTCTTCTTAGGGCTATTATGAAGAGATTAGCTACAACAACAGCCCTTCTCAGGGCTATTATGATGAGATAATAAATAACGAGCCACCGAAGCCATTCGGACACAAAAAACGGCCCTTTTCAGGGCCACCAAAATATATTGAGGTTCCACTGTCGTCGAAGCCGTTCTGGACAATATATATACACACACACGGTGACGTACAATGTAAATTTACACGCAAAAACTAAGATATAAATATTTTTAATTTAGCGAAACAATATACTAAACGAAAACACACGTAATTCGTGCGGCGAGTAATCTGTAGTTTTGCTCGTAATAAAGTCCCCGGATATGACGGCATAACAGTTGAGCTCCTAGTTCGTGTTGACGAGAATCTTTAATAGACTGCTTTTTGCTGGGTATTACCCGGTGTGTTGGAAGCAAGGAGTTTTGAAGTTGCTGTATAAAGGAGGCAACAAGGACCC
>JAAAKQ030195023.1:0-11968 GCA_010016005.3 Zanna intricata
CTTTCTGCTAGAATTACTATATCGTCAGCAAATCGTAGCATCTTTATCTTTTCACCTTGTACCGTTACTCCGGTGCTAAATTGTTAAAAATAATGATGTAAAGAAATAGTAATAATAACTTTTCAATGGATTTTAATAAACATCCACTACTATTCAATAAGGAAGATTAATCAGCAAGAGATCAAAAGTCTACGCTGTGAAATGTAGAGCAGGATAAACCACCATCACTCACATTCCTTTCCGTACCGGATATATAAGGACTGGATGTTTTTACACCAATAAATCTGAAAAACATTATTTATAAAATTTCAATTATTTATATCTCCTAGTTATTACATGCCTTATTTAATCTCTGTTTACAGTAGATTATGTTTGGTGCCAGGATATCCTAAACATAGGAAGTACAACAGAGTAACGCTAATTGACGCTAAAATCTCTAAATTCATAAATATGCACTTTCTGAGTTCTTTTGTGTGGTTGGGTAGTGTGAAGTATTATTTTTCATTACTGGATATGGTTAACCTGTATGCTTCTGTCTAGAATAGTTTTATTCCGAGAAAATATAACTCGTGGGTTTTTTAATAAGTAATTCCTCACAGTTCAAAGTTCATCATACTTTTGAATGTAAACTTAAACCAAACGTTTCCAAAACTTCGTTTGGAATGTTCTAGAATTCTTTGGATATATAAAACTGTTTATATAACTTTAAATTTTTTTGATTGCATAAAACAAGATTATTTCTGAAGTAGTTTAAAGGATATCTCATGCTTTTCAATAATAAAAAAAAAAGGATTTGAATTTTTATATTTCAGTTTGGGTTTACCCCAGCGATATTTTTTATATTAGCTTATTATACTGCCACCAGATAGAAAACTTATCCAAAAGTGTATCCACCGTCTGATTAAAATGATTTCTTCAGATCATTTCAAGAATGAACTGAGTGCACAAGTTCTAGTGTACTTAGTATGAACTTGGTAGAGTGCTACCTATTCTTACAAGAACCAAAGTCAAGGATAAATAATCGTGATAATAAAAGAAGTATATGGTGAAAAAGGTCAGAAAACAAAAATAATCATAACACGAGACTAATAACTCTGCTTAGAGGTCGTACGTAACGTAGCCCCTTTCTTGCAAAAGACACCCATTTCGCTTGCAATTTACAGAGAGAAAGTCCCTTAATTCAGTATCAGTATATTTTAGAACATTACTATTACAATATTACTGTGCTGGATTAGTAAATTAATGTCTGCGTTGATGAGATTAAATATTATTTAAGCAAATTTTTTTTCTCCAAAGATATTAAATAATCACCTGAAATTGGTGTAGAGTTCCTATTGGAATAGCTTAAACAACACTAATAATCTATTTACTTGTAAATTTTTTCAACTGAACGATCTTGAATAATTTAAAATATATTCAAGACGTATTTCAGCAATATGACAAAGAATGAAATAACATTATTTAACATCGTTCTATTTCGTTAAATATTTTATAAAGTTCTAAGGAACCTTAGAATAAGGTGAAGATTAGGATAAGGAGGTTTTATAAGGATATAAGATTCTGAGTATACATAAAAATAAAGAAAAGAAAAAAATCTGCTGTATAATCTTTTTTATCTGAAAAATTTTTATTTCGCAAATAAAAAATTTGCCAGATAAATATGCTGTGTCATTGCGTTCTTGGGATACAACAAATTTTCATTGCAGACTAATTAAATAATCGATTATTATATTTATAAACTAATTTATTCTAAATTTTATAAAAATTTTAATTCCGAACGATTTCTTTTTTCGCTTAAATATTTTAAGTATTCTTTTGCTATATTTAGGGTAAAATAATTAATATTCTCAATAATACAAACAATTCTATTATATATGAATATATTTTTTATAATAGCTCTTTTACTGCTTAAATTTATTTTAGTTATATTAAATTTAACTGTATAAATTCGTAAATATAAAACGCTAAAAAATAACTAACAAAATATAAAATTAACATTAATTGTGCATCTTCGTTTAAATATTCATTATCAGTAGATTTAGAGAAATCATTGGCAAAAAAAAAATATTAATAAATAAATTATGACAATTAAGAAACATTACAAAAGAATATTTGTGCTTGTGTCTTTAAAAAAAAAAGTTATAAAATAACATTTAGACAACGCGGATAGAAATTGAAAACAGTTTACAAAACTCAATTTTTTTCTATAACCCCCCCCCACCACCCTGTCAATACTCCCTTCTAGTGTCGAGTTGGACAAAATGTAAAACTGCTGTACTTACTAAAATTATAAAACCACTTCATTTTTATGTTTTGTATTTCATTTTTATATTTTAATTATATATAATTTGTAAACTCTAACCAACTTTATCAGTACCTATTAAATAAGAACATCATTAAAATTTTTTAATAAAAAAACTGTTTGGTGCTTGCTGATTACAAGTAATGATCAATTAAAAAAAAATGTACGTAAAAAAAAAGTAAATTTTATATTTATGTTTGTTGTTTTTTTTTTTTTTTTTTTTTTTAACTAGGGTGCTTCGTGAGCTTAGTTTTACGTTATTATGTAATAAAATTAAAAGTAATTATTCTTGATGCTTGACGTGATGAAAATAAAATTATTTAATATTCTTTCTTAGCATTTCGTTTTATTTCTTTATTTTACAATTTTTTAATTTTATAATTATTTAAATTATGTACAAAATGGATCTTAAAAATGTATTCCTTAAATTTAAAATTAATAACTTTTAAAATTAAAATAAATACGTTATCTACTTCATAAAATTTAGTATAGAATATATTTTGAGAAATACATAAGATAAAAAAATATTCCCAGCTTTATGTTTTAAAAAAAAAATAAAAACAAGTTTTTCAGCAATAACTTGGGTATAATAAGTAATAAGATATCCTCAGTGCTCTTCATCTGCGCCCTAGAATATGTAATGAGAGAATGGTATAAAAAAGACACACGTAACAATTGAAGAAAGGAAACGTGTATAGTATATCAAAGTAAATTATCCAGGAATTGCAGATGACCTTGCGTTTTTAGCCAATAACATCGTGGAAGCTAGAATCTAAGCAACTTCACTGGAAGAACTGGACTAGAATAATGGCCAAAATTATCCTGGTATTGAACTACGTAATCATAAACGGACACAAAGTAGAGCTAGTTGGGAAACTAGCTCGACTTGATGGTGAAAAGGCGGCGTGGACGAGACGTCTATTTCCGGATTTGAAAAAATGGTTAGTATGCATACACGGGGACGTCGGATATTACATGGTACAAATGTTCACGGGCCATGGATGTTTTAATTCCTACTTATGCAGATTCCGGTTGAGGGAGACATCTACTTGCTTCTTCTGCAAAAGCGAAGACTCACAAGAACATATGCTATTTTAGTGCCCAATATAAGAAGCACAAAGAAGAATTACAGAAGTACGGCGTTTAACTACCGACAGTTTGGGCAGCTATATCCTGCCCTCAGCAGAGGCTTGGAGGGATGTAGGGATGCTTAGTTACGAGAATGATAAAATGCAAAGAAGAGCTAGACAGGTAGCAAGGGTATTGATTCCGTCCGTTGAGGGGGGTTGACAGCCCCACTCGGGAGGTGTGGCATGTCGAGTTGTGCCATATCAGCTGGGAAATCCATATAGCCTCCTCTCTGAAAACAAGAAGATCGCAAACCAATAAGTCGTTATAATAAAAAAAAAAGTCCCAAATAAGAACACCCATTCCCACAGATAAATTGAAATAAAGAGAGAAATCTAGTTCACATCCTTGAGTTCCGCTGTAGAAAATATCACGAATGAAAAGAAACAAATAGTAGCGAACTATAGGATTTTTTAATTCAAATTAAAAAAAAATCTAAACGTATCTAAAAATCATTAAATCGAGTAGCAAACAAAATTGATTGGAAAAAAAAAGATTCAAATATATTATAAAATAACAATGATACCTTTTACAGATCAATTATCGGTAAAAAACTGTTCATGAGGAAAAGGAGATTATAATTAAAAAATACTGATTAGAAGGAGAAAAGGATAGGAATAAACTTTAAAACGCAAAAATAATGAATACATATTTATTATTTTTGAACAAGTAGGATAAAATTCAAGTTGGGAAAGGAAGTTAGATAAAGACGAAAGTAAAAACTAGAAAAAAAAATAGAAAGAAGAAAGAGCGTAATCAGTTAAACGTGAATAAAAATAAATATGGTGTTATAGAGGAGAAAGACAAAGAAAAAAAAGAAGAAATTCCTTGAGGAAGAGAATAAATCACAGATCGGGAGAACAAGAAAGGAAGAAGGAAAAGGATTGTAAAAAAAGAAAGAGAAAAAAATAGAGGATGTTGAGAATGAAGGGAAAAGAAAAAGAAATAGAAGGTAACTGTGGAGAGGTAAGAAAATAAAAATACATAAACAAAAAGAATCAGTAAAAGGAACACATATAAAGGAGGAAGAGATGATTAAAATTTCAATGAATTAATCCTCTTGAAATAAAAATTAGAATTTTTTCTGGTAAGTAATATTATATCTATTCTGATGTAAATTTTACTTAAGTGAGTTCATAGAAATCTATTGAATATATTTATCAGGTAATTCATTTTCGTTTTCTAAGAAATAAAGAAAATATTAAAATAATTAATATATACCAATATTAACTTACAATAAGTAATCATATTGCAAAAAATCACTTCTCATAAAATTAGTAAAAAGAAATGCTTGTAAAATTACATCCAATATAATGAATGTAAAGAACGAGATTGTACGAGTTACTCATGCATAAAATATTAAGTGGTACATGTTTTATTCTGAAGAAGCGCCTTTTTATTTATTTTTCCGTTAACTAGATGAGTAAACATGCGATTCTGTTTTTATGCATACAATTATTACAGAATAAAATGAAACGACTAGTCTGTACGTTAGATGAAAATAACCTAAATTATGTGACCCGTAAAAAAAAGTAGGCCTATATTATCTTAGTAAAATATACAATTCATTTAATGTTTTTTTTTTTATTTATCATATAAAATCTTATTATAAAATATGTCTTCTTAAAAATTTAATCGATAAAAACTGTTATAAAATAAAAAATACGAGAATCATTTTAAAAAAAGCTGACAAGATAGTTATAATACTTTCCAGGCAATGATTATTTACTTTTACTCTGTGCAAAAATAATTGTACATGAAAGAAAAATATATTTTTTGGGCTGGGAGTAATTTGTGATGAATTTTTATGTTAAAATTATCATTATATGTTTAAATACACCCAAAAAAGTTTAAAAAATTAAAAAAAAAAATCTTTTAATTTTTTTTTTGCTCCCTATCTCTATAATCACCTTTTAAGGAAATTAATCATTTTTACTACGTTAACTGTATTAAACTGAAGAAACAAAACAAAAATCCTCTAAAATATGTAAAAACAATAAAAAAATTACCTAAGATCTCTTTTTTGGTTGTGAGAGTAAATTATGATGACATTTTATTGTAATATTATTACTAATAGTTTATTATTTAAACTTTTATTGTTATTAAAATTTAAATACCCCCAGAAAGTTTTTAAAAATTAAAGACATTCATATTTTTAATCTTTAATCGACTCTTGCCCTCAATATCACCTCCAAAGTACTTTTTTGTTTAGATGCTTGTACTAAGCCAAAGAAGGGATTACAAAACAAAAAAAAAAAAAATAAATTAAAAATATGCAATAAATAAGCTTTTTCGATTTTGGGAATTGGGGTAATTTTGAGGCCAATATTTTTAAATAAGTTATACAAGGACGCATATAGCTTAATATAAATTGGGGTTATGTAAGTAAATTTTTGAGAAAATTGACACCCAAAACTCTCACCATCAGAAGATATTAAAAAATTTACGAATAAAATCTCCCATATGTACGAGTCCCATTCACACATACTGTACGTACAAACATATCTTTCACTCTGCTTTTTGTATTATGAGGTCCATGAGTCATGAAACATCGATGAAAATATGAAAAATCTATGTAAACCCAAACCGCATTTTTGACCGATTACTATAAGTTTTTTCTTTCAGCATAGCTCTAGAAGTAGTGTTTGTCTGGTAACGCTAAGAATCAGAGTGAAAAACTTTTTTACCCGTACGAATGACAGGAAACCAGTTGAAATTAATAATTTTAAAATGGAAGCCGACTATTTTGAAACCTATACTTTTCAATAAGTTTTGAATCATGTATTGACCAAAAACTGCTGCTTTCAAGTAATTACAATATTGATATTTTTTTATAAATTGATCAAGCTTTTATTTTTATTTTTCCTTTTCTCACAGGCACAAGTTTAATGAACCCATAGGGGTCCAGTGGGTAGAACCCTCTGGCTAGATGGGAAGGGCTCGCTTTGCTTGTCTTGACCTGCTAAATACCCACTGACCGTGATGGAACGTGCAATTAATTATATAGCAAGGGCGATGTTGTAACGGGGTTACCAGTATGTAATTTGATTATACAAAAAAATTATTCAATTAAATATATACAAAAATATACACATTAAACGAACGATGATTGTTAAAAATAAAAATTAAAAAACAAATAATTTCTATTTTGTATTAAAATATTATAAATAACATTACCACACGAAATTATGAGGAGAAACGTGATTTTTTTTTTAAGAAAAAAAAAAGGCCAAAAAACCATAACTTTTTTGGAATTTTCTCCACAAAATTTTTAACTTTTTTTTGCTTCAATTCATTTAAATATAATACGACAATAACATTACCACAAAAATATTATTAATTATTATGGAGAAATGCAAATTTATTATGGAGAAACTTGATTTAAAAAAAAAATAAATAAATAAATACAAATTTTTTTTTTTAAATGTTTTTCCAGCTCAATTTTAGTGTAGAATTATATTTTGAGTATATTTATATATATATATTCGTGAAGAAAAAAATTTGAAAATTTTGGGGGGCAAATTCTAAAAAAAGTACCGAACAACATAACTACCGATATATGTAAAAAAAAAAACCTATCAAGATTATTTTTGATTTTGTATAGATTCGTTTTCAGTTAGCCCCCAAAATCCATTAAAATATAAGTAACTCTCAGCCTACAAAGATCCATCTCTCATTCTAATTCTTTTTTTTTTAGAGAATGAAAATATAATGAATAAAATTATGAGAAAAATCTACTCTGGTGTTTCTTTTACCTCGGGTACATTAAATTGTCATATCCATGAACTTATTAGTTTAACTCCAATTAACGGAAATATCTTAAGATTAATTAGTATAAAAATTAAAAACAACACTAACAAATTCTGCTTGAAACTTACAGATGAATTTTAAGGTTTATAATGTTGCAGATGCAGATAATGTTATAATAGTTACAGATTTGTTGTTATAAAATCAATTTCAAATTTTCAAATAGATAAATTCTATTTCTACTTTTCTTTTTGTAATTTAAAAATATTTATTTCAATAAATACAATTCACTTTTTAGCGTACTTCTTAAGTAATTAAAACCAAAAATAAAATTTTATTAAAACAAATTTTTTGACAAAGTTATTTATTTAAAAAAAAAAAATCTCTAAAATTCGTAAATTCATTTAAATTAATTTGCAGAATTAACATTACAGATTCTTTAGAGAAAAAATCTATATGATGAAAAAGTAAAAGGAAGAAAAAAAAAAGAAGAAATCATTAGCGTAGAGGGTGATGTAGTATACTTTTAGATGAATGATGTAAGAAAGGAACTAAGGATGGGAGATTATGTTTGAAGAAAAGAAAGCGGTGCGCAGTGATTGTTCAAAACCCAAAGAGGAGGGACCGGTGTATTAAATTAGAGGTCCTGAATCAATATTTTTATAAATAATTTCCAATCCCTTCTCTTATATTGGCTTCTTATATCCGAACCCCAATTCAAAATCACATACTCATGGGAGTGTTCTATCTTGAGCTGAATCCCTTTTTATCATAATATTAAGATGTTTTATTTCATCTTTATTATTATTATTATATTACATTATACAGGCTTTATATATTTTGCATTTGTGAATCTTATGAAATCATTTTCTTAAATTATTATTACTTCTTAAAATGTAATTATTTAAAACTATTATTAAATTAAAACGCTTGGTTTTTCTCATCGATGTTATTACTTTATAGTTGCCATATTTGGAATTTTTTATTGTTAGTTTCATTATTGTGAACTTAATGCATTTTAACAATAATAATAATGGTTATAAGTTCATAATGGTGAGATTGATGGTTGGGGGTTTCAGGTGTGGTAGTTGTGAAGTGGTAGTTTTGGGGGCGGAATTGAGTGTTTTAGTTTGATAAAAGTTTATCAAATAAAAGTTTATTATTGTATTCGGATTTTATATATTTTGAATTTTGTGAATGATATGTAAATTTTTTGATATGTAAAATGTATATGTATGTACATGTATTTTTTTATTCTGTACTTTTGTGGAATATACAAAGGCTGAATGTAGCTGTTCTGCTGCACAAATAAATAAATTATTGTTCTATCTTTGAAGATAATTCATGCTTTGGAAGTACAATTGCAATAAAATATTAATAAAAATTAAAGGAATCCGATTAATGAATTGCAGATATAAATTTATATATATAAAAAAAAAAATTATAAAAATTATTTTAATACTGAAATTTAAAAAAAATCTCTTTTTTTTACTTTTTAATAGTACTATACTTTTTAATAGTATTCAACTTTATTAATCCAGTTTATTTACTGTTTTCCGATTATAAAAAAAATGTTTAAATTGTTTTTAAACATTCTGACAACCTGGTGAAAGAAGAGCAATCATCGGATTTGTATGTGTTTATTTTAACATACCATTTTTATTTAATTTAAATTCAGTTTTAATTTAAATTTAAATTTTTTCTTGAATTTTACTAAACAGATAAAATTTAAAAGAAAAACCTAACAATAAAGAAAAAAACATAATTATTAATGTAGTTCTTAAAAAATCAATTAAGCTTAAGATAAGGTTACCTAAAAATGGTCCAACTGAAGCTATTATTACCGTAACAGTAAAAAAATATATACTACCTATCAACTGCTAAATAAATAGACCAATATATACTGTTAATAATTTCTGGACAATCAAATACGTTCAACGAAATGACAGTATTGCAGCAATATAATATTATCACTATATCTTTATGAAGTATAATATGAAATATGAAGTATAATAATTAGCTTTGAAGTGATTGTTAAAAGTTTCCAAAGGTCTTACTTTTATTTTTGTTTAACTTTCGGAATCACCGTTAGGTATATCTTCACAGGGTGAGATGAAAGATTTGTAGCGTATGTGAAAATTCCATGCCTGATCAGGATTCAAAGGCCGAGACGCTACAATTCGCGCCACAGAGACCAGCAAAGGTCTTATTTTATTCCTATAATAGTTTACAGTTAACCTAATCTTTCTATTTTTATGTTATTTTTAACGTATTATAAAAATAAAATACAGAAGAAAATTAAGGTACCTTTATGATTACTTTTTTAATCTACTTCCATTTTATGCTTGTGTGGAAAGAAAAAACCTTCTAAAAATACCTTTCTTTCTTTTCGATTTTGACAAATTTAAGAAAACGTTTTAACCCTTTTCAATTCTTTCTTCTTTGTGTTTTTTCTCTTTCCAGTAATTGTTCACTCCCTTCACTTGTTCTTTGTTTTCTTCTACTATTTCATTTTCATATATCATTCTCGTCTTAAATCTTGAAAATTATCTAACATCATCATTTTAGTTTTAAAGGTGTTTCTATTTTTAATATCCTTTTAAATTATATTTCTAAACTTTTTAATAGTATTTAACTTTATTAATCCAGTTTATTTCTGTTTTCCTATTATAAAAAAAATGCTTAAATTGTTTTTAAACATTCTGTCAACCTGATGAAAGAAGAGCAATCATCGGATTTGTATGTGTTTATTTTAACATACCATTTTTATTTAATCGTTTCACATTTTTCATCACATTTAGCTTTTTTCTTTTAACAATTGTTTACTAGTAATCAACCGTTTATCCATTAATTATTTAAGTCTGTAATCATTACTTTTAATAATAAAAAAAAAACGATTAATGCAAAAGTTCCACAAGGTTGAAATACCGTTCCTTAAAATCATTTATTTGCTAGATTTTACTAAACTTTTCAATATGATTTTAGCATCGTTAGTTTATACATTTCCTTCCTGTATTATTAGATAAACATCATTTAATAAATTATATAATATCAAATAATTTATAATATCAGATACTTTCGTGGAACATGGTTAAGAAAAATGGCATATGGAAGTAAATCCAACAAAATCTGTTGTAATCTACGTAACTTGTTTGAGATAAAATCGAGTTGTTGGTTTGTATCAATCGATAGGTAAGAAGCATCGATAATAACAATAGTATAAAAATAAGAGACAAAAATGATGGAAAAGAATCATGCAGTATTATATGCCCACCGGGCTGGTCTTGCGGTTAATCCGACATCGGAAATCGCTGATTTCGAAGTCGAGAGTTCTAAGGTTCAAATCTAGTATTAGTAAATCTTTATACAGATTTGAATACTAGATCGTGAATACCGGTGTTCTGTAGTGGTTGGGTTTCAATTAACGACATTTCTCAGGTGTGGTCGACCTGAGATTGTGCAAGACTACACTTCATTCACGTTCATACAATCATTGTCTGAAATAATACCTTACAGTAGTTCCGGAGGCTAAACAGAAAAAGGTGAAGTATTATATCCACATTCTTGTTTGAGTTATTGAAATTTTATTTAAAAAATATGCTGCTGGTTGTCAATGTGTGCATTTATTTCAAATTCTCTGCAACAGGTTATGAGCCCAGACATATAACTGTGAACAGAGTTTGTGAAAATTTTGTTGGACTATTGTCCGAGTCGAGACCACGTAGATAATTATGGAATCATATCAATTTTTGAAACTAATTGAAAATAACTGGAATATTTGGAAATTTCATATTAGAGTGGTATTGATATCTAAAGATTTCTTGGACATTATTAATCGAGATATACAGAAACCAGTTGTTTTGAAAGCTGCGGAATTGAGAAATTATGAAATTTATGATGCATGCACGCAGGAAATGTTAATAATGCATAATGGAATCCGGATCTTTGTCTCATTTTTTAATTTTAAAGACTGCAAATCAAATGCAGACGAAATTGAAAACAAAATATGACTATCAATGAAATGTTAGAATATTCATCTATTACAGCGACAATATTTTAATTTGAAATTTAAAAACGGTGTTAACGGACATTCTATCAAAAATTCAAAATTTAACTGCAACTATTAAGCAATTGAAGAAAGAAATTCTTGAAAAAAAGTTGTTATTACAAAAATAATTATATCTATTCCTGATCAGTATAAATATTTTGTATCTGCTTGGAAATCGGTGGTAGATGATCATTAAACTAAAGGACAACAAACAATTTAATAACGAGATTATTTATTGACGAAAAGCGTTTAAAATTTAGTGATTTATTTTAATACAATTTATAATATAAATAGTAGTAAATAATAGTTTTTACATAAATAAAGTTCTTACAAAAAAAAAATAAATAAATAACTGAGATCAATTAAAGCTTAATCATATTACATAAGAAACGAAAAAACAAAAAAAAAAAGAACTGAACGTTAGAATAATATAACAAATGAACACTCGCATTCATGTATTAAAATTCAACATTCTGAATTTAGTAATATGATGAAGATATAACAATATGAAAATGATATAAATAATATTTATATTGTTTTACTCTTTTATGTGTAGTAGTATTTTGTATAAAAGTGAATAAAACTAAGATTGCTGTATTAGTTATGTTTTTAACATTATTTTGTGAAAATATAAAATAATACAAAAAGATGTTAAATAATCTTTGTAATATACGAGGGTAAGTCAATTATTATCCGCAATATAGTTATAAAATTTTATTGTAATCAAATAGGAAACTTACAAG
>JAAAKQ030195056.1:0-11968 GCA_010016005.3 Zanna intricata
TCTTTGTGAATCTCGGAAAGATTCACGAAGAATGCAACAAACTTTCAGGATATGTTCTACTGATTAAAATAAAGAAGAAAGTTCATATAAACATAGGTTCGGAAACGCTTATCAGCGAATGTGGGCTGACAACAGATTAAAAAAATCTTTACAAAGTAAAAGAGTGAATTATAAAAAACAAGTAAACTACTCAATAGTTAAGAGCAATATCTATTTAGAGTACTATTATTTTGCTGTTTATTATTTTGTAATTAAAACAGTTCCTTGAGGAATAAATTTTTGTAATTCTTAATTTATTAAATACCTTTTCTCTGCATTGAAGTAAAGAATTTTTTTCATACAAGTTTGAGAGCAGCAAATTGTATTTTTTATTGTACTAGATACAATTTATGTATCAATTTTTCAGAGTTCGGGGCAAACAGCTGTTTTTTGAGGGGTACCTTCGCGTTATAAGTATTTTTAAGGGATTATATTATTCACCACGTTTTCGATTTCATGATTTTTTTTGTGATAGAGAGATTCACTAACACTACTATAATGACATTTTTTTTTGGTAGTTGTGTTCATCACATTCTTTATGATGTCTATGATTACATAAAATAAATAAAAAACAATGTTTTTAAATCATATTAATAAAACAATCAATATAACATATAAAAATTACCTTTAGATTCTAGCGTGGATTTCCTTACAATCACAGTAATGATCGTCGTTATCTACCGACATTAATCACCAAACCGTTGTCTTCAAAGCCGAAAACACTTTTCTCCGGCAAAGACACTTTCACTTTCATTTATGTTTATAATTTCTATATAACTGGAAATTACCTTACCATAGACCAGCCGATCGTAATTCAGCTGTCTCGGCCATTCATCCGGAGGTCCCAGGTCAGGGATGTCATTTTTCACACACGTTACAATTCATTCATCTCATCCTCTGATTATATACCTTAACGGAAGTTCCGGAGGATAAACAAAAAAGAAGTAATTCAGTTGTAATTTTACTGTGCGACCCCTTCCTTCATCATAATAATACATAAAAGATATGATCACTTTTATTATTATTTTTGTTAATAGAAACTTAACTATAATAACTCAAATAATAACTAATTTATTAAACTTTTTATAATAATCTTTTCATACTTTTCTAGTATTTTCTACGACCCTGATAGCTTACGCCACCTGACGAAATATAATCGGAAAATGGCGGTTTAATTTTTCTTGATGAGAATAGATTAAAATATGTAATTGTACCCTGCGTCATCTGACGAAATATAGACGTTATAGTTATTCACTCGTGTGTTTGAGCTTTTGACAAAAATTCACTCGACTTCCAAACGCGAATCCTGGGAATAATTTTATCCAGTAAAATTAAAACACACTTGTATTTGCACGAGTAAAACAACATTTCTTAACAAAAGGTTAACTCTTTTTTATTTTATCTAAACAAAGTTCAGCGATGTACATGAAATTTATCAAAATTATTCTGATTCAAGTGAATATTACATAGTTCTACTGTTACGGTACAAATTTTAAAGTTATAATTCTTAATTAAAACGTTTTGAAATATAGTTTATTTCAAGATCATTGCAGTTTAACTTGCTGAGTTTTTGAGTAAGGAGTTTTCGATACGACAGCACGAGAGATATAATCGACAATTATGAAACGGTGTTTTGCTTCAGATACCGATTTGTTTTTCTTTGTTAATTATTTAACCTTATCGACTATAATTAGTAACTTAGAATCTAAAAGTAAAATTTTTTAAGAATATAATTTTATTATAGACAATACGACGTGTTTTTTACATTGAGGTTATAGATTCGTTTAAAATCGAAGTGCATTTACGAGTATGAAATATTTTTCTACTGTTTTAGGTTCCAGGTCGATGGTACTTTTTGTATTTCTCCGATTAAATTTTTAAGATTTCAAAATTTAACAAATGGAATTACAATGAATATCTTTATTCTGAGATCAATGCTAGATGAATTATATTAAGAGTTAAGGAAATCAATATCGAAGTATGATCGATCGCTCGATGATCGAGTTTTCTTATTTTTACATTAAATTTATGTTAATAAAAAGGGATTTCATCAAATCCATTTAATATCAAATTAGCTGTGAAGTTAATTTCTAAAATTTAATTTTAGATTAGAAGGATCAATAAAAATTGTAATCGACGAATGAGAAATACGTTTCCATACCTAGGAAAAATAGACACTTTTTATGAAGGCCGTGGTGCATGAGGAAAAGATAAAAACATAAATCATCTGGAGGAACGTATCACCGGTGCTATGCTAGGCGTAGCTGAAGTATACTTGTAGTGGCGTTGGTGATACGTTCCTTGAGATGATTTATGTGTTTTATCTTTTCCTGATATACCGTGATGTTATTGATAAAATTATTATCAATGCGGTTCAGCGGAGTATAGGCGTCAGCACCCGACGTCTTTCAAGTGGATCGGAGTTTCTCATTCGATGGTTTGGAGGAAACTTAAGCAAAACAAGTTTTATCCTTAACATAAACAGTCAGATCAACATCTACACCCAGGAGGCAGTCCGCTTTGCTTGGGGTTCTGCAACTGTGGAATACAAATCGACAACTATACAAGTATTTTTTCAACTTTTACTTGCAAATTTCACTCAAAATGGCGTCAAAAGGTACATAATGAGCATACATGGACAGAAATAAATCCTCATGAAACGGTGGAAAGCAATTTTTAACACCGATTAAGCGTCAATGTACGGTGCAGCCTTCTTCACAACCAGCCTTTTGGACCGTTCATACCGCGTTTGACCGCTTAAATATTGAGGTTTACTTGCAGTTTCTTAGAGAAGAATTGCCGCAGCTGTTTGAAGATATTACTCTAGCGCTAAGACGCAAAATATACTTCCAGCAAAATGGCGCATCTTCCCGCTTCTCTTGTGCCTTTTCCACTTAAATAATCATTTCCCTGAGAAATGGATCGGTCTAGAAAGTTCTTGGCCACCAAGATCCCCTGATCTAACAGCTTTAGATTTCTGGGGATGGATGAAAAATATATACAAAACAAAAATATACTCTCGTAAGGAATTAATTGTCCCCATTACGGATGCGGCTGAGCAATTTAAGAACAGCCCTGAGGAACTAAAAAAGAAACAAAAGCAATACAGAAGAGGGCAAAGAAATGTGTTGAAATGGAGAGCTCATTTTTAAACATTTATTATAAAATATACAATAGTATACCTTAATCTTGTGTACTACTTCTAAATAAAATTCTACTGACTTTTCTTTGTTTTATTCAACTGAAAGAAAGAGGGATATCCACTTATTTACCTAATTTCAGTCAGAGAAATTAATTTGTATCCCCCTAAAGAAAATCACGTTACAACTCTTCTTTTTTTTTTTGATTTTTCAAACCATGTTGTTAGGAATTAAATTCTCTACAAGTTTTGTTTAAATGTTTTTTGTGTTTATTATCCATATAACAAAGTTTATTGTACGTCAAACATAAAAAAACACAGGGTTTTATACACCAATTTTTAGTTTTCACCCAAGATTTCTTAAAAAAGTACTGGATATACGGTTCTGGGACCTATTTTATTCGATTTTCAGGTAAAAAACCATAAGAAACCACTAATTCTATTCTTAATTAACATCCTAAATATTTCAGTACGACCTAGTTTTTCCATTAATTTCACGAGTAGAGTACGTTATGAAAGTCCCGGAGGAACTTTGTGACACATTCTATATATAATTAACCAAGCCTATTCCTGGTATTAGTTGTGACAACTTTGACTAGGCTAGTCCAGCTTTTTGGTAGTGTGTGTTGTTTAGCACATACAAAAGCCTAGAAATTTGAGCGAAGAGTCGTGTAAGCTAATTCTTTTTTTATCTTTTGCTTGGTTTTATTATTATCTATATTTTTTCAACTGTGTTTGCGCTTATATATTTTTTATATTGCATTTTATCTAGTTAGTAAATTAAAGAACAAAATTAAACATAATTTTTCAATCGTATTCCTCGACTTTCACATAATATACGAATGTTTTACCTTTATGTACTCGTACTATTTTTCCAATTTCTATAAAAATGGAAAGTTTTATTTCATAAAACAAGTATATCATATAAAACTATTATATTATGTAGATCATATAAATGACTTATATCATAAAATATTTTTATTGTCGAGAAACAAATTTTGTAACATTTTGTGATGACAAAAGTCATAAAATTCAAATTTTATAATTTTTATTAAGCGAATACCAGTAACATAATTCAAAACATTGTTTATATATAAACATGAACTTTTCAGTCCCCAAATTTACTATTAAATAATGTGTCATCTAGAAATGTACTATTTATTACGTTGTATGTTGTATTTATTTGTTTTTAAATAAAGTTTTAGGTTTGAAATATTTATAACTAGTTTTAAGTTCTATTTTAACTTTTGCTTTTAAAACGACGCAATCATTCAATGGCAGGATCACATTTCTTGAAGGCAATTTCAATCAGTCCGACCGTGTTGATTAAACAATTACTGTTGGTCGATTTAGGTTTCGATGAGCGGAGCGAAGAGTGAAGGGAAGTATGGAAGTACGTGTGGGTGGATGGGCGGATAGAGGGTGGAAAAGAGATGAGCAGGGGAACAGCGGTAGGAAATTAGGAGCAGTGCTGCCGCACTACCGGAAACGGATCTGATGAACTATTCCTCCTCGTGACCTCACTCTCACACTCTCACTCTTTCTCTCTTATCGTTATCTCCATCTCGCTTGTTCACTATACCATCCTCTTCTAAACTTGTATAGTAAAAATCTTTAATAACAGTTATATAATGTTACCGACTTTATTATTAGTAGGTTATTGTTTTCTGATTTATTATTATTATTGCATTAAAATCTTCAAAACCTACACAGTTTTTCTATAAATCAATAGTTATTAATGGTGACATAACTACTAATTTAATCCAGTTTATTTTGAGCAATTGCGATTTTCATCCACCCACAGTGTTTCCTCTGATGAAATATCACTTATGTCTTGATATTTAGACACTTATTTTGTCTGTACTACTCCGTTTAAATGACAAAAGAAAAAATTAACAACTTTTAATTGAAGAAATACGTTAGAAATTTACAGTAGGGAAAACACAAAACTGAAATAAAAATAAAAATGACAAAATAGGAATTTTTATTTCGTAGGAATGTCGTAGGAATTTTTTACGTAATATTTACACTATTTATAAAATTACAAAAGTTGAATTTTATAAATTTCTTTCTTTTGTATGAACTTTCTTCAAGTTCAGAAATAACCGCTTTCAGCGAAATTTAAGCGCAATAATTATTGTTGCAAATTTTTAATGACTGCAACAGCATCAATATTAAATATGGATTTTATAAAATATCATGCGTACGAAAATCATTCTCGAGACATTTCTTCTTAATTACACTTATTTTCCTAATCTTTGACATTGAAATTTTAATAATTATACAAATTTTTTCCCCACAGTGTTTAATTTACAATCGGTTCCAATTTACCGGAACCACAAGTAAATTTGACTACAAAAAAATGACATGAATAGAAGATAGGTTTTCCATTGAAATCCCTCAAATGAATGCATGTATATATATGCATATATTATACAATATATATATATAAATTTAACATGTTCATTTAAAACTGAGTCCAAGGAACATCGATAAATATCAGAACATAAAAACATTCAAAACATCAAAAAATAGTCTAATTAATGAATGGCATGCTGAATGGAAGATGAATATTATTCCGGCTAAATCTAGGCATGTTTCGTTTGCGATGAGGAAGGGTGACTGCTCGCGAGTCCAATTTAATGGCGTTTTCTTCCTGCATACTAAAAGCGTACGGTACCAAGGATCGTATAGCGTACGATCCAATCAGATGGATCGCCATCTGACATAGAGGATTCTTGTCAGGAAGAAATGGATGCAGCTTAACATTAAGTTCAGGGAGATCTACTGACTGTTAGGCAGAGGATCGCAACTATCATTACCTAACAAAAAATCGCTGTACTTAAAGGTCCTACAGAATCCAGCTACGGGCATGATAAGCGAGAGCAACATTGAAATCGTACAGCGATTCCAAAACAAGTATTGAGAAGTATAACAGAAGCGCTGTGGTTTACGAAAAATTCTAAAATACACAATTATCTAGGATTGCCAACCGTTCGAGAGCAGATTTGGCGATTCGGTACACCATACAAAATGAGACTGAACAAACATGTGAACTGGCTCAGTCTTCCTCAACAAACATGTGGCTGGTTAATTTCTTGGATAACAGCGAGAATGCTAGGCGCCTAAAACGACTATATATATTTAATCTGTAAGTTCTCCGAGATTTGAGGAGAATCAGCTACCATAGGGTGTTGTGCGTGGTCAAAACGTTTTTTTTGCCACTTATGTTTGTTGGTTCTTTTATGTACTTTACCAATATATTCAACAAACATATTTTTTTTAACATTTCAAGACGTTTTATCGATAGAATCCATTTATTGTTTCAAGTGTAATTTGATTTTATATGAAAATTACATAAATGGAAGGAAAAATTCACTTAGTATTACAATGATGCTTTTTTTTAAATACATCAATTTCTTTCATTTTCTTTCTTTACTTAAAGGTATTTAAAAATGTTATTTTTATTTATGTCAAAGATTATAGATCTGATTGCCAGACTTTTCAAGGCCTGCAGATTGGTGAATTTCCGGAGTGCTGAAAGGAAGCTGCCTTGTCTCTCTCCCAGAACTGGGCACCGGGGTTTGGGCTGATACCTACCGATCACTTTGTCTGTTGAATACCGTGGGAAAGGCGGTTGAACGAATGCTAGCGACACGCCTCATAAATGATATAAGTTTTGTAGCTGGTCTGCATAAAAACCAGTTTGGTTTCTGGAAGAAGTGATCGACGGTCCAGGCACTCTCTAAAGTGGTTGCTTGGGCGAACAGAATGAGGTGTGGCACATGGCGAACAAGAATCTGCCAATGCTACTACTGCTGGATGTGCGTATTGCCTTAAGGTCTTTCCCGTGGGATGCAATTCTGAACGCCTTATGGGATAAGGGAAATAGTTTGTATCTTCAGCAGAAAATCAGAGAGTACCTGTGGGAGAGGTGGGTCTCAGTCGAGATACAGAAAGGAAATCTGCGATTTCAAATGCAATCGGGTCCCACAGGAATCTGTGCTTGGCCCCCTACTCTGGAATGTAGTCTTTGACAAGAGTACTTAACCTCCAGCTCCCGGAGCAAACGGAGGCTATTGCCATATGCAGATGACTTGGCAGTTTTGGTTGGAGGTCGCACTGAACTAGAAATCCAGGAACGTGGTAACTCGGCCCTGCATTTGATTAATGGGTGGTTGACGGACCATGGCTTACAATTGTCTCCCCCAGAAGAGTGAATTTATCATCTTGGCTGGCAAGAGGAGGGTGAGACCGGTTGACTGACAAGTTGGGGGTGGGGGCATAATATAATCCCACAAAAACGACCAGTGTGGTATTTAGTAGTAGTAATAGATCGTTCATATAGATTTAGGGATCACATTGTTGCAACTTATGAGCGGGTGGAAAGGAAACTAGCGACCTTGAAGCGTCTCTTGTGGTCGCACTTGGCACCGCGAGCATCGAAACGACGGTTTATTATGACTACCGTCACGTCTATTGTATTGTATGCTACTCCGGTTTGGGGTCTTGCTCTGACTTTCAAGAGGAACCACTCCAGACTACAAAGTCTCCACCGCCTTACGTTGTTAGGGATAATTTCGACCTACCGTACCATCTGTTATGAGGCGACTTGTGTGTTGGCGGGTCTTCCCCCAGTTGACCTTCTTGTGAAAGAAAGGATTGATCAACATGCTGGGATAACCGCGGCTTTGACAGGTGAAATGACCTTGAACACCTGGCAAGAACGGTGGCAAGCCGGCGATTGAGCCGATTAGACGAGGAGATTGATCCCGGATTTGCGGCAGTGGTGCTTGAGGAAATGGAGAGGAGATGGACCTTCTATACGACACTGGGCATGGCAACTTTGGAGTTTATCTTATCGCATCAATAAGGGTGAGTCTCCGACCTGTTAACATACGCTGTTCTCGTGCCCATCATAGGAGAAACGGCCGACTCGCGCCAGGATTGCTGGCCTGGCCTAGCCTTCCTACCATTTATAACAGTTGTGACAACCCGTTGGAAGTAGTTTATCGATTATGCGCAGAATGTCCTACGAGCCAAGCATATCAAGGAACGTAGAAGATAATTCTAGCTTATGGAGTGGACAGTCCAAGCTGTGAGGGCCGGCATGCCGTGGTGTGCCGGTTCCGAGAAACAGCTGGGGACTCCAGATGTCCTTTACGACTCTAAAGTGGCAAATCAGGACCCAATGACATTGGGGGGTAATTAAGACCACAAACCTGGTGGGGACCGTGGGGATTCCCGTTGAGTTTCCCTGTTAGTGGCAAGGTAGAGTTAAGACCGAGACCCGGCTTTGAGGATGGGGCTAAGTTCGACTTAGCTGAGTCTAGAACTCCACACTTGAGATTTGAAGCCGGCATAAAGAGAAGATCCGACCGGCGGGCCGACCTGTCATACCAATTGTAATGCCAGTAGATGGGATGTCCCGTTAGAGTAATGGACACTCTCCTGGGTTGAGTTATACTTAATTGTGTGTCCGGCTCAGGGGAGGGGAAAAAGTATTATAGACGTGTGTTAAGCGATAATTTTGTAGATATTAATATTTGTTACGATTCCAAACATTCAGGTTTGACAGAATACATAGATAAGATTGGGGTTTACCTTGTTATACGTAACAAGTAGAAATAATTATGTAAAATTATAAAGATATTACAAAAAAATTTTAAACTATTCTGTGAGACTGTCAAGTACGGAGTTGTCATAATACATATCAACTGCGCTCTCAGTAGTGCCAGACTTAAAGTAGAGTTCTGTTGGGCACTTTCATAAGTAACACGATTCTGAGAACAAGAAAGACTTTTTCTTAAAAGAGGTAAGCGAACTAATCATAGATCCAGAAACTGTCCGATCAGAACCTGCAGGATAACATAAGGTAAAGGTGGGACCAAGTATAAGAAGATGGATGATGAAAGAGTTACATTCTTTTTAGTTACACATTCAGAAAAAAAACATGGAGTTTTTATCATGTTACAGGGAAGCATTCGTTTGATTTGGATAGCCTAAGGGATATTTCCGTGACTCCTCAAGACAATGGACGTCGAGGGCCTTCTCACTTACAATTCCTCGGGAGGTCTTTATCCAGGATAATAGCAGCATATCATGAGAGAAGCGATTTTGCGTTTATTACAAATATATGCTGGAGCAAATCCCTTTTTTTGTTGTTGCTAAAGAGCCTCCCGATTACCAGAATGCCAACTCATTCCCAGAACGAGTTGTTTTTGGTTGTACCATACTTAGATAAACTGTTACCTATAATTATAAGCAAGAACTCCTCTAACTTGGAATATTACAGTGAAAACTCTGTTCAACTTTTATCTAATAATCGTACCCAACATTTCTAGAATCTTAAAAGTATTCATAGGTTTTTCTTTTTAGTTTCTATTTACTCTATTTTCCATAATTTGTATTTGTATATAAATATTACACACTGTATTACTTTTTATATAGTTATTATTTTACGTGTTTGAATAATACAGCAAGGTTAGACTTCTCTCTTATTTATGCATGTTATCGTACATTATACGTGTGTAACCGTAACGAATAATAACACGTACGAAATTGTCCTTTTGCCGCAAGAATCCCAATCATCTTTGGTATAAATGAATGTAAACTTTTTCAACATTTGAACATGTACGAAACTAAGGAAATAATTCATCTTTTTATTTAACTTCTTACACATTGGGATTTCCTTTTATCTGATATGTTAATTTTAATTTCCTGGCGAATATAGAATAATTGTGTTAAAGAGGAAATACGGTAATCATATTAATAATGGAGTATCGGAATTTTTACAAATCTTTACGGTTTAGAGCCCAACCGGTTCATCTTGATAAAAAAAAAACATGTGTCACACGGCTTTTACATCTCAAGATTGACCTAAGCGATTTTCTTCAAATTTGGCTTAAATATTTCGATGTAAATACAATGTTTGTTTTTATATTTCTTCTATTATATATATATATATTTATCATACCATATAATAAAAATCATTTCGAAAACATTATTAATTTAATATTAATAATAACATGTTTCGATTTTGTGTAACGTGTTACCGATTTAAAATTCAGTAAAGGTTAATTAAAGTATACAACCAAATATAATTAAAAAGAAATGAATAATAACAATAATAATGTTGTGGAATGTACGTACGTATATAATAATTATATTTTGTGTTAATAATTTATTATGAAATATAAATCACGTTTTTAAATAATAAGTGGTGGAATTTATCATAAGTGGTGGAACATTATAGGTAGAATTAGCAATAAAAGAAATAAAACACTGACCTGTCTTGACCCAACCTGTATATCTCTTTTATTATTTTACTATACAGAATAGAGTTACGCTTTATTTGTGTCAGTGAAAGGTGTTTTGGTTGCTGTTAATGTTATAGTGACATGGAAGGCCAGTAAAGGCCGTCAACTGTTATTATAAAATTTTATCTATGTTTACAAGAACTTTAAAAATGTTTTTCGCATATATATACTTATTCTCTCGTTACCTCCCACCCATTTTAACCTATTACCTTTTAATATCGATACCTTTTTTTGTTATTCTGATATCAAATTGCATCCATTTTATTCAATTTCCCACATTTATTTCAACTTAAACTTTCATTGTGTAAGTATAAAATGAATTTATTTTATTATCATGGAACATTTAAAATCATCTTTATTAATTACTTAATCCATAAATAAAGTTCATATTTATTTAACTTAGAGATGTAAAGAATATAGCATGATAAGACGATACAACAACCGATTTTGAACATTTATAAATTAAGCACAAATATTCTTAACTTTAAAACACATATCTGAAAACTTTTATTTGTCGTCTGCTTGCTCCTGACAGAGTTGAAGCCATAAATACAATTAATTTTATTTCAAAACAGAAAGGTATATATTAAATTTGTTGCCTTATTAGCGACAAATCTGTCCTATTTTTACATATGGATATGAGACATGTAAAGCATTATTGATTCAAAAAGCATTTATGTCGAGATTACTTTCCCTGAGAGTAATGATATTCATAACCGGTCCCGGTGGTAAACAGAGTGAAGTTTTGACTTGTACAGCCGAATACAGGCTTAGCGTATTAATATATATGTAACGTATATTTGGTCGGCTTAGTGTAGAAAACAATGGGAAATTACTTTTCATTTTTCTTTTTTTTTTAGGAAGCATGATGGTGTTTGTTTTTTTTTAGAATGGCTATGCAGTAGTTGGATATGACTTGAAATTTATGTCAGGATGCCTACACTACATTATACGTTTAATCCGGAAGCTTTCAGATTAAACGGTTAAACGATATAAATACTTATAAACTAATATAAATTTGTATAATTTTTCAATACTTTCATTTCACTTAAGTAGCGGGTAATATATTAAGATGGTATGTTTATTTGTCCTTTTTTTTTTTGGCTTGTATTCTATTTTTAGAATGGCTGTAAAAACTTTAAAATAATTAATTTTGCTAACTGAAACATATATTAGTAGAAGAATTATAATCTAGTAAGTACATGTACATGTTAGAAAATATTTTTAAAAAATTGAAAACAAAATAATTCTTAAAAAAATAAACCAAATCTATAAACAAAAATAATTTTACTTGAAATCTACATCCATATGGCTATTTCGATTGTTAAACAGTCAATATCAGTTCATCAGTTTAAAAGTAAGGAAATAGTGTGTTTAATTTATATATAGATATATAAACTAACCCACCGGGTTGGTCTAGTGGTTAACGCGACATCGCAAATCAGCTGATTTCGAAGTCGAGAGTTCTAAG
>JAAAKQ030195067.1:0-11967 GCA_010016005.3 Zanna intricata
ATCACCAAAACAAAGACAACTTCAAAACGTATAAAAAATCCCTTAAGTGGAAAGACATCACTGTTAAAGAAATGAAGTTTCTGGGGCTTATATATTTATGGGAGAGGTACGCAAGGACCGACGAGATAATTATTGGAGCACTGAACCGTGGACAGAAACACCGTTTTTTGCAAAAACAATGAGTAGAGACAGATTCCGTCAAATATGGAGGGCCTGGCATTTCAATAATAATGAAAATGTGCAAGACAATTTAGATAGACTTTGCAAAGTCAGATCGCTGTTGGATATCTTTCTTTCAAAATTCAAAGAAACGTACAAGCCTATTCAACAGTTATCTTTAGATGAAGGCATAGTACCATGGCGAGGAAGACTCTTCTTCAGAGTTTATAATGCTGGAAAAATGATAAAATATGGGATTCTGGTGCGTATGGTATGTGAAAGTAACACTGGCTACATATGCAATTCTGAAATTTATTGCGGTCAAGGAAACAGAATGATCGAAACAATGCAGGCAGTGTTATCTCCGTATGAAAATTTATGGCACCACATATAATTAGTTATTATAAGTGTTCAAAACAGTGAGATACTATTGATGAAAAAAATAAGAATTTGCGGTACCATATGGAAAAATAGAGGACTTCTGGACTGTCTGAAAACAGTTTCATTGAAAAATGGTGAAACAACTTCAGAAGGAAAAAAGATATATTGCTGCAAGTTTGGCAATCAAAAAAGACTGTAAATCTCATTTCCACAATTCTCTCTGCAGAGATGAAGGAGAGTCAGAACATCGACAGAAAGATGAAACAAAAAATTATAAAGCCAAACGCTCTGATCGATTATAATCAATACATGAAAGGCGTAGACGGGGCAGATCAGTACTTATCATATTATTCAATTTTACGAAAAACTGTTAAATGGACTAAAAGAATGGCAATGTACCTCATAAATTGTGCCTTATTCAATTCATTTGTAGTTTATAATTCAGTTCATTCGGCTAACAAAAAGAAATATCAAAATTTTTTAAAGGAAATAGCGATTCATTGGGTAATGGATGAAACTTCAATAGATGAACCAGCCGAACCAGTACCATCGATATCCAGGAGCAAGTTCTGCAAATCGGATCCACCAGGGAGACTCTGTGGATATGAGGAAACATACATTAGAACCTCTAGTTGGAACCTGCAAAAATAAAAATGTTTTACGTCGTCGTGTGTGTTCTGCTCACAAACTACGCAGTGAAACGCATGCAGTACATGCAAGTTTTGCAATATACCACTGCACAAAGGAAAGTGTTTTGAATGCTACCACACATTGAAGCACTATTAGGTTATAGTTTTTTTATAATATGTTTTGAAAATTTCTAAATAATCTTGTAATTTTGTATGAATAAAATTATTTCGATTGTGAAATAGTGTTTTTTCTATGATTCCCAAGAAAGTAGAATGTTTTTGTACATAAAAAAACAGAATTACACATACTTTGCTAAGTAAATAAATGGAGACGTCTTCTTAAAGTCTTTTGAAAGTTTCATTGAAAAATGTCAAATAGGTCGTAAGATATGAATATTTTACAGAAAGTCTAATTTTGGCATGAAAATTTAAAAAAACACCCACGCGACGCCGCAATTTGGCAGAAAAATGCCCGACTACATTGTGTTAAAATCTGCTAGTCCTGGAAGCAGGCTAATAGCTTTCAACCTAGAAAGTAGTGAAAACTTTTTTAAAAATGTTGGTATTCGATTCCAAACTCTAAAACATGTTATGAAAAAAATAGAATCTCATATGATAACACTGAAAAAAACTAAAACTCAGTATGACTGTCTCTGTAATCAGAGGTAAAAGAGACTTACTTTGTTGTAATTAGGTTCAAAGACTGGTCTCAAAGGGAGCTTTTGATACATTTTTAGATGCTCTTCATGATGCAGACAAAGAAGAAATTCATACTACTGTATTCAGTTTGCTTATAGATTGAAGAATAAATAAATGTTACTCTAGTACAAGTGGAAGTTGTGCTGCTTCAGTGTACAAAGTGATTTACAAGTATTAATCTACTAATGAATTATGGTTTCATATAAAAAAAAAAAAACTTTGCAGTTCAACTGAAGAAAAAGTTGATGATTTTGATAAAACTGATTCGTAAAACAGTACACAAATTTTATTTTCGAAATGAACTGCCTACAATAGATAAAGAGTTATGAGTTGTAAATGATGATAATGATCTATCAGCTTTCTGAACTGCAACTTTTTATAATTATTCTGTTGTCTTATTTTTTATTCTATTGGGTGTGCTTCTGTGGGTTGCAATAGACATTAAATGTTTTGCCTTTCCTGCATCACCAGCATTTTTGTTGCAGAATAGTTTGTTATTACTAATAAGACCTTAAGTATAATTAGCCAATATTTTGACATATATTTGTTTGTTCGGATTTCATGAGTGCTTTACAGGTGATTAGTGATGTGTATTCCAGACACCCTGTTGTCTGTGAAATTTAGTGTACTATTTTGCAAAAAACAAGATGTAATACAACTGTGAGCTTTTGCTGAATCTTTTGAGTCATGTAGGAATTTCAGGCAATGAGCTAGCAGATATTGTGGTGAAAGAGACTTGTTTTCAGCCTACTTTTACCAATCGTGTAGCTTCTAATAATCTTGTCTGTTCCTGAAGGGGTTAGTTCAAGGTGAGTGGCAAAGGGAATGGGATACTACTATTAACAATAAATTTCTCCCATTAAGCACTGAGTCAGTGTGTAGCTTCTCATGCAGAAATAACCATCAAGAGAAGATTATTTGCTGTTTGTGAATAGGACACACTATGCTCACTCAAAGATATCTGATGCCATAGACAGATGCCCCCCTTTGTTCTCACTGCGACTGCCAACTAACAATGCACTCATCCTTGTGGATATCTGTTGTCTGGTGTTGTGTCACAAATTTATATTATTTCTCCAATATGTTTGGGAACTATTCAATTATGTTATCAATTGTCTTGTGATTTATGACTGAGTGGTTAGGTATGGCACTATAATCTATATTGAAACCAGTAGCTGTGCTACTGTACCATTCCGGCACATCATCACATGGATTATGTAAATGCAATTCAGTGGGTATCATTGGATTGTCAGAACTAAATGTATATTTACAATTTATGTCTTAATATTTATTACACAGCCCGTAAGCTATGGCCAATAAAGCAAATTGTTTGCTGTTGGTGTTAGTTATTTGGCACTATTGGTTACAAAAGGCAATCTGAATCCTACGGGTGCTATAGTGCACTGCACCTGTTTTACTTCACTGCTTACTGGAAGGTTTTCAAATTCGGCCGGTAACAGGTTGACAGTTACAGATAGGTGTTGACAGGAACGTATGCAACAGCGAAGTGGTTATATAGCAGAGTTGTAGCTGGCCATCACGACTGGTCTTACTTCGTGTGCCGGTGTAGCTTCCGTATATTGTACTTTGCCATTGATTTTTTGCTGTGGATTTTGATTTGAGAATTTAATTATTTATGCGGTCCTTGTTGACTGTGTATACTATTTGTCATATTGTAAATTTAATTTTTTTAAGTTATTTTTTTAATGTTGGATCTATTGTGGTCTTTTATTTGTATATTTATTTTGCTTTTAACATATGTTACAGGCTTTTTATTTTAAGATATTTTTACGTTGCTAGGTTTTAGTTTTTAATTAATTTTAGTCAATTTTTAACATCTATATGCCTATGATAATTATATTATGCCCAGACAAAAGTGTTTTTGTCCCAAAAAAAACCAACAAAAGAAATTGTCAATGGTGATTATGGATTTTTGAATCTAAATAGACAGGAGATCTTAACAAGATTCTGTCTTTTGAAAATTGGTTTAGCAATGTGTTATCTCTTCTGGAAGATAATTTGGTTATTGTCTTAGACAACACCCGTTTTCATTCATGTAAAAAGGAAAAAAATTTCAGCCATGTCTTTGAAAAAGAATATAAAAATTTGACTTCGCTCAAAAGGAGTGATTAAGTGGACGAACTTAACGTCCAATCATCTCAAAAAGTTTCCCAATTAAAATTAAAAGTAATTTTAATGTGTATAAAACTGATAAGTTAGCAAGATCCAGTGTTAAAATCGTGCTAATTGTGGGTTAGGAACCCACAATTGTTAACTCAATCCAGTTGAGTTTATTTAGAGACAAATGTAAAGTTTACTAGCATCACAAACACTGCTTTTTAAAATATCTCATGTTAAAAATTGATGCTTAAAATGCTTGTTTATTTGACTCCTTGTTTATTAAAATTCATGTACTGAGTGTATTGTGCATTGACTTTGTCAGTGTTATTAGATTCTTTAGTTCATATGTAAAGTTTTAGTTTTCATGTGAAGCTTGTGTTTTGAATATTTAGTTTGCGTTTTAGTTTCTATGTGAAGTTTACCTGAATTTAATTTATTTTATTATTTGTAAGTTCCTTTCATTCAAAGTTAATTTATTTTGTTTTAATTCCTCAGTGCATTATTTCATTTGAGTAGTAATTTTGTTCTTCATCTATTAAGTGCAATAAATCTGAGCTTACATCCTTCATTTTATAGCATGCACATATTACTTTTATACTTTTTTTTTTCATTTAACTCTCTGATTTCTTAGTTTGTATATAATTAATTTTGTATTAATAAAAAAGAGGCGCTATGGGAGATGATAGAAACCATATTAAATAATGAAAATTTGTTAAAGTTTTCTTTTCTAGATGCATTAAAATGTACTGTAAGAAAGAGTTATGATTTGTTTGATATGTCAAGTATCTAGGAAACAGGTCAGGGAAAGTCAGGTAAATTAAAAGTGAAATTTCTGTTGGAACCATATATAATGAAACATATCATGAATGGCTTTATGGTCTTTGTACTTATGTCACTTAGCCATCTTCACTTCCTTTTTTCATTACTAAACAAATATTGAAAAATATATAGAATAATTTAGATATATTAAGATCTTTTTAATAATGAAACTGAATCATGAATTAAACTTATTCATTGATGGGTTGGTTATTCATGCAGCCATTATTAGTTATTTTAATAATGAGACGGCAAACAATAGATACTGACAAAATAAGTGATGTAATTATCTAATGGCATCAATTGTATTTGCCGTTCGCCCATTCTTAGAATTTACATTTTATTAAATTTTCTATTGTATATCACCCAAGTTTTTTATTTATATTTCTTTATAAATATGTTTAGGATTTTAATTTTAATATTTTATAATAATTTTCAGCTATTGACTTTAACAACAAAATAGGAATGCCTCTTTTTTGAACATGTTAATCTAGATTTGCAAAAAATTTCAGGGTTTTAATTTGTTATAATATCTCTTGGATGAGGTGTATAGCATTGATTTAAGACTAGAATCAAAAGTATAAAGGACAGCATTAGTTGCACATATGGCTGTAGATTCAAGTTGCTCTCTTTTCACAATTAGCAAACATGGTAACACTTCCATTAGCAATCATGATTACTTGAAAAAGAAAGCCTTCTGTGTTTTGTGGTTTTTAAATGTTAATTTGTAGTTATAGTTCAATGTGCATTCTATAGAAGATTTAATTGTGATCCTCTGAATAAATACTGTATCAATAATTCTGTTTGCAGCTGTTTAGGCTCTTAAGCTTACCATTTATGCTGTGCATGCCAGCTTCTTCACATTTGAAATATTTCATATTTGCAGCATGAAGATTTTCTTGACTATATTGTGTTATTCGTTGTCCATTTCATCTTCGTGGAAAGATTAAGACACAATGCCTGTCTAGATCAGAAAATCCCCATGAACATTTATAATGTAAAAAGGGACTCCTCAAAATTAAATGTTTTCTGTCCAGTATCCAGGTGGGAAGTTGATGAGCTGTTCTTTTTGTTGAAGCAAGGGTAATTAGATTTGCTGTGAATATGGCTCTTCTCCCAACTGCAAGGTGAACAAAAAAAAATTTATTTGGCAACAAGATGGTGTGCCTCCTCACTGGCTTAACTCTGTACTCTTCTGGCATGGACACTAAGATATCTTATTAAGATATTAAATATATTTAAATCTTGATATTCTTTTTTGTATACCCTATGTTAAATAAATCAACTATTCTGTTGTTTTTTTTTTAATTGAAAAGGAGAATGAACCAGTGTTCTGATTGAGAGAGCTTCAAATGTCATAAATGTAGCATTCCAGTACTAATGATAATCACCTTGAACTTATGAAAACTACTTTTTTATTTTTAATTCACATTTTTTAAGCAATTGTTAGTCTGTTATTTATGAAGGTAATTTTTAGTATACAGCATCTGGAAGGTTTTTAATTCAGGTTCTTATTTACTTGTGAATTTTTGCAAGCTCTCTCTTTATGAAAATTAAATTTCATAAAGCTTGAATCAATCTCAGTATAGTATGAAATCTTAGAGATCTGTTTTGTTGTAGAATAATTTTCCCTCCATTCTTAATCTTGATGTACCTTTATATGCTGTAGCTGATTCAGAAAATATTTAGTATTAAGCATTCTAATAGTAGAAAGGGAACATACGTGTAAGTGAATAATTTGATGTGAATGAAATAAAGTTATGATTTTTATTGGAATTATAAAAAACTGAATTTGCTGAAAAACTTATGGATTAATTTGCTTAGATTGCATATCATACTGCATTTCTATTTAGTATAGCAGTAATGTTATTTTTCAAAAATAAACACAAATTATTTATTCATAGAGTTCAACTAGTTTTGTGTGATTAGAGATTGCTTTCAATATAGGTATTTAAAAAACACAATTATTTCATTATCTTTTTTGTTTAGAATATTAGAATATTATTAATCATGAGTGTTGTAATAGGGTGTAGATCTGTAGTTCCCAGAGAGAGAATAAATAAATAATAAGAAAAATTTATTTCAATTAAAATATATTTTAACTTAACTGACACAAGTTTTTTTTTTTTTTTATGTAAACCATTTATTTATAAATACCTACCAACAAGCATTGTCAAATAGAAAAATTCCACTCTATATAAATATCAGTCTAGTTCATTGGATAATGTCTTAAAAAAAAAAATTATTAGTTCTAATAAATTATATATTATACTACATTTAAAAAATAGTTACAAGAGTTACATATTTTTAATTATGACAAGAGGCAGAGCATCTTTGTAAGTACTGACTGAGAAATTGTTAAACTGACATTGTAGATTATGATTGTTTAAATCTATTTGACGATTCAAATCACTACTTATGTCAAATAGTACTTCTACTGCTGCTAATCGACAGCAGTAAAGTGTCTTTTCCAACCTTTCCATGATTACTGAAAGTTTATTAATGACGTCTTTCATTTTAAAGTTTGTTTTAAACTTTTTATAAAATAGTATAATATGTCAAATAAATAATAATTGATTAATTTGTTTAATAGGAAAGATTAAATAATTTAAATGATGCATGAAAAAATGTTACGTCCTTGCTTGGAATTACACCTTAGACTAGTTAATTGAGAAGCTATACTGACTGGCTGACCAGTTGGGTGGTTGCCCCCCAACAAATAAGTATTTGTTTGTGGATTAGGTGTTGTCCAATTATAATGTCAGTGAGCGAAGCTGGCTGTGGAACTCACTAATTTTTATAAAAAAATTTTTTTATTTCACTTTATTTTTGTTGCAGGCAATTCAATGGGGTGCTTGTTATTTGACATTGGCTGGAAATATTGTTGTTTATTTGACATACATTGGCTTCTTTGTGACACTTTATCAAGAGGATAGTGATTATGGCATGTGGTGATCAGAGTACTACTTCGGAATATGGAATGACTGATTAACAACTTACCAAACAATCTCTACTGTTTGTGCTATTACTCTACCTAATATGTAAATTTAATCAAATAAATATCTTTTCATTTTTAAGTATTCATAATTAAAAAAAAATAATTCTGGTTATTTGGTAGTTAATTTGATCATATAGTGAATCTTTTAAGCTAATTTTTTTACTGTAGAGCATTTACTTGTACCTTTTTTTTCATTTGATAAAGTAAGTGTTACATTTTTTAGAGTCTAAAACAGAAAGATTTTTTATATATATATATCTTTTAGTTTGCTATTGTCATTCAGTCTCTTTTTCATTGTACTTTATATTAAGTTACTTTATTTAAACTGTAATCAGGTATCGTCTGTTGAATGTTTTACATGGTATTTTTTATCAGCAATACATTCATCTTTGCGCAAGTCAAATGTTACTCAGTTTTATTTTATCATCATACGTTTGTACCTGATTATAACCTAAAGCAAGTGTGTAAAAAGTGTTTTAATTTCTACCAGGAAATTATATTTTGTTATTGTGTTGAAAAATTGTAACAAAATTTCTTTGTGAAGAAGTCTGTAATGTTTGGAAGGATAATGAAGGTAGATTAAAATATGGTAATATAATAACATGATAAAAGGAAAACAAATTATTTAAAGTCCTAGTATACTGTACTTTAACATTACTTTCTGAAGCAATTGTAGAAATAATTCAGTTTCATATGAGTATTTGGTAGTAATTATTGAATTTTTAATTAAAAAAAAAGTAGAAAAATGAGATTACTTTTGAAAAACCTGTAACTAACTGAGAGGTTGTGCATCTGGCTATTAAAACATCATCCAAGTTCTATATAATCCCTAAAAGATCTGGGAAAAAAATAGGTTAAAAGGGACTAGAAAAAAGATAGATTGGTCAGAGAGCATAGAAATGTAATTTAGAATTGAAATAATTCTGTATATTTTAGAATTTTTTCTGTATATCGTTTTCTGTTGTACAGGGTTGTATTAGTTGATATATTATATTCTAAATGATGTATTGTTTGAAAAAATAAAGTTTTAATGTCCAATCGGGATACTTGCAGTAATTCTATTTTAAGTAAAAATTATTATAATTAATAATTAACGCATTTCATATGATTATTTTTACTTTAATTTGTTCATTAATTAATTTCAACAAACCAAATTAATTTGTATGTAATTTTACTAAAAATTGCTTGTTCATTTTTATTATTTGTATAGTTATTTTCTCTAAGTGTTATTGCACCAAATAATTTATTTCACTTTGATAAATGTTGTAATTGATTAAAGGAGCACTTGTGTAAAAGTATATGATTGCGACTGAAGTTCTGTGAGTGATGATTTAAAATTATTGTTTTGTATATAAATATAGTAGTCTTAAGTGTATTTATAATATAGATATATAATTACATTTATTTTACTTGCGTTATTAATTATTAATCAATACTAATGATGTTTATTAAAAATTTAATTATTTGTAATTTACAAAAAAAAAAAAAAAAAAAAAATTAAAAATAAAAAGAAAAAAATATTTTATGACAAAATTAATTTATGTTTTTTGTATTTCAGTTTATTTTTTCTCATAATATTCTATTTCAGCAATTAAAATTAAAAAGTACACTTTTTTCAGAATATAATTTGTAATGAAAAGTTCAGTAGTGGAAAATAGTAATAGCCAAAATGGTGAGGCAGAATTAATGACTTTTTTTTTTTTAATTTTTGTAGTTTCTATATATATATATATATATAAAATAAAAAACAAAACTTAGCTCTCCACCTACAGTACAGAATCTAATAATATTTCTTACCTTATCTTATTAATTCTCTAATTTTTACATTACAAGTGCTTTAGAGGGTTTCCCCTCATCGTCAGTTAAAAAAAAAAACTTGGTTTTATTTATTTTATTTCCTTGAATGAAGTAAAGGAAGAATTGTGATCACGAAAAAATTTGGTTTTCAGATTACAATAAAAATATCCATTTTGACTAGTTTCATTTTGACTAGTTTATCTGTAGGTACATATGTATCACATAACCCAAAAACAATTAGCTGTAGAATGTTGAAATTTTAGATTTAGGACTGTTATAACATCTAATTGTGCACCTCCCCTTTTGATTGCACATTAATTTTAAAAAATCTTCATTTTAAAAAAAAGTATACATGTTAATTTAATACGCGTACAAGGAAGTTATGTGTGTCCACATCAGAATTATTTTAAAAAAATTGCACATTATAATTAAAAAATTAAAAATTATCTCGTATATTGTAAATATGCAGTCAAAAGTTAAAACAAAATAACAATAGAAATATTACCTGTGGCCACCCACACACAATACTTTACTAATATAAGAATTTTACTTAATAATTTATTCCAATGTGCTGTTGTCTGTAGAAGTTTAGATAGAAATCAGTGTCAAACTCTGTCTGCATATTAATCAAGTGTAACTTTTGTCTATATTTGTATGTATAATATTTTTCTAATATGTCTAATTTTTTATTGTTATTATCACAATCTGTGGTAATTTCAATTATTTTTAAATTTATATTTAAGTCTATAATTTAAAAATGGATTTATTTATAAATAATATTAAAAAAGTCTTGTATATGAATGTCGTTAGGTGTAAGTATTAAAGTAAAAAGATGAATCATTTATGAAGATAAGTTAGTTTTTATAAATAAGAACTGTCTATTGTTTGATTTTTTTTGGAAATGCATTTCTTCACTTGTATCTTTCATTTTGGTCAGACTGAAATGTACAAATTCATAAGTGAACACATAAGTGTGTATAAGTACATGTCTGCTGCTGGCCTCTGTGGCCGAGTGGTAGCGTCTCGGCCTTTCATCCGGAGGTCCCAGGTTCGAATCCCGGTCAGGCATGGCATTTTTCACACATGCTGTTCATTCATCTCATCCTCTGAAGATATACCTTAACGGTAGTTCCGGAGGTAAAACAAAGTACATGTACAAAGTACAAAGTACAAGTACATGTCTGCTACCCATTCATCCTCTGAAGTAATTCCTTACAGTGGTTTGAGAGGCTAAACAGAAACGAAAAGAAGTATGTATCCATGTACTCAAGGCTGTAATACTAAAAAAATAAAATAAAACTTTTATTCTGAATTAGTTTTATATATATAACAAAGCAGTTAAAACACTAGCATTTTAAGAAATGTCAGTTATAAAAATTGGTTAGCATATTAAATAGCTCATTAGGAATAAATTAATTAAATTTTAATATTAAGTAGAAATATTCTGGTTTTTTTGAAATCTAGTAAAGAAACTGTCTGAACAAGTAGTTTGTACACCATCTGAAATTATACATTTTCTATCAAACCTTGTATATTTAGAATTAGTGTTCATTAGAACAGAGTAGATGCATAATCAATCAAGTTATCTAAAGAAAAAAATATTTATTTAAAATTTTTATAGAACTACGTTTGATAACAATGGTTAGTACAATATGATAAATTTCATTTTTAATTTTTATCTTATTTTAATTTTTTTTTTTTTAATCTTATGGAAGTGTGTAACTTAACAATTTTATCTAGATAATATACGAAAAAACATAAAGTTAAACTTAACCACAGAAATAATTATATAACATTAATACTTAGTATTAAATGAAACAGTAAACTGTGATGAGACTTGAGAGAAACAGTTGTTAGGATTCTGACATAACACTTTCATTGTTTTGGTGAAATTGATACCGATTAAATAAAGAAACCTCTGCAGTACAAAATCCTGCCTTTCTACAATCACAACTATAATACTATAGCACTGCTTTACATTGCTACAGATTTCTATTTGTAATTATTTAAAAATCCCTTGAATTTAATTTTAAAGAAAATAAGAGAACAATTGAATCATTACATATTTTGTAATTAAATTTTGAGCAATATTTGTTGAATTATTTTTCAGATAGCATTTACAAGTTTTATAAAAACTTTGTAATTTATTATTATTATATATATATAAAATAATGTAGAATTCATAAGTGTAGGAACCTTATAGCAGAAATTTTAACATGATATATATATATATACAGAGTGTATCAAAACTGCACGGCAATCTCTTGGAAACGGATTCTATATCTAAAAAAAGAAAAAAGTTTCCAATAAACATATGCCTGAAAACATTTTAGAAAAACTAGAAAATTGCCTAGAAAAGTGCAATTT
>JAAAKQ030195078.1:0-11967 GCA_010016005.3 Zanna intricata
CTCCTTAGAAGTGTGGTTAATTGAAACCCAACCACCAAAGAACACCGGTATCCACGATCTAGTATTCAAATCCGTATTATACCTGTTTACCTGCAATTAACATAAAATTCCATATATATTCCATTAAAATCTTTGAATTATACCTTTCTTAATGTAATTTTTTCCCAAGTATATAAAGAAAATACTATTTTACGTCCAGATAATATACCAATGAGAATATACTGAGAAACGTTTTGAGAAATTTCATTTTATAGTTATATGGTTGATTTTTCCATTAACTTTTCTCCAATTCTTTTTCGTATTATCTACTATGCTGTTTTTAAAATTTATTCCAAATTAGTATCATTTTATATCTTGTCAGATATATTTTTTTTCTTAGTTTTATTCCTTTTTTTTTAAAAAAAAACTAAAGTTCACATTTTACTATAGCTAAATATTGTATATTATAAATGACAAGAATCGACGTATCTGTTTAGATATGAAGTAATGCTTAGCAGAATTATTATTGGTAAAACACTTCTACAAAAAGTTTAAACAGGGAAATGGAATTGGATTAGATTTGTTGTCAGAGGGAAGGAATCGTTAATAATATTACTTGAAAGTACTTTTGAAGAGGTGAATCGGGAAGGAAGGAAATGAAAAGTGGAATGTATAAAAAGACCAAAGATTAAGCTTGGTACAGGAATAATTAAAGGTAAAAATAGTATAAAGACTAACCAATTTGTAAAATACAACATTATTTGATGACCTGACACTTTGAATATATATTTTTACATCAATAATCCCCATTATTCTTCTTTTAAAGATTAATATGAAATTTTAAAAATCTTTTTCATCTTTACAGCTTAAAAAAGAAGATTCATTAGTAGCCCTCTGCCCCTACATTATAGTAATCGTAAATAGGAACATATTTTTTTTTTACTTTACCTTCTACTGAATTTATTTTTATATCTTTTGATATTTAATAATACATTTCTTTATGTTAAATAATACATTACCAATAAATCATATTTTACTAAATAATAATAGTAACAATAATATGCCCACTAATTAATTGGATGGGCCACCACCAATTAATTGATTAATTAATTGTAGTGGTTTTGAAATTAGTAATTGGTAGGGTGATAATGAATTAAATTTCGAATTAATTTTCTAAAGATATTCTGCAATAATAATAATTATGTATATATAATTGTGTGTGTGTGTGTGTGTGCTCGTGAGATCGGAGATGGGAATTTTTTTAAATGTTTAAATTTATCAGTAAATTGAGAAAAATTTAATAAATGTAAAAATGTATTTTTGAAATATATAACTTACTTTTAAAAATATAAGATCAGAGAAAAAAAAACTCTTGTAAATAATAAACTTTATAAACATTATTAAAAAAATAAGTCAAATTATTTAAGATTTCAAAAGGAATATTATACACAACCAGATTTCCATTTTTATGAACTCTTCAATCTTTGCTATTTCCATTTTATAACAAGTAAAACAAACAGTTTCACTCACCAACAACAAATTTACAACATAATATAATGTCGCAGATATGTTAAAGATATTATTGTAACATTACGACACAACCCAAAACAATCTGTACAAAATTTTATCATATATATAAAAAAATACATCAAAAATTTTAATTTCCTCTTGAATAAAAAAATAAACTTACTATAATGTACAGAAATTACATACTGACAGATACTGTTATATATAATAAATTAATTCATTCTAATTTGTAAAGACTGATTTTTAAATATATCGCATCCATAGATTACTCAGTAAACCCATATTATATGATAAACAACATAGAAATTTTACAAAACTACATCTCTCTCTTTTTCTGTTTAGCTTCCCAAAATATCGTAAGGTATTACTTCAGATATTTTATTAATAAAGTGTAATCTTGTACAGCCTTTGGTTGACCCATTCCTGAGATATGTAGTTAATTGAAACCCAAACACCAAAGAATACCTGCATCCACGATTAAGAATTCATATAAAAGTTGCCTTTACTAGGATTTGAACCTTAGACCTCTCAACTTTGAAATCAGCTGATTCCGATGAGACGTTAACCACTAGACCAGCCCGGTGGGCTTTGAAAGAAACATGTACCGTTCACAAACTAGTATAATATTATAACTTCAATGTATATTGACATCCTGATATAGAAAATATACTTTTTTTTTATCTTCAGTCATTTGACTGGTTTTATGCAGCTCTCCAATCCCTATCTAGTTCCAGTCGTTTCATTTCGGTATACCTCCTACATCCTATATCCCGAACAATTTGTTTTACACATTCCAAACGTTGGCTGCCTGCACAATTTTTTCATCTACCTACCTGTCCATATCAAAACGACTATTCCAGGATGCCTTAATATGTGGCCTATAAGTCTATCTCTTCTTTTCACTATATTTTTCAAATGCTTCTTTTTTCATAAATTTGCCGCAACACCTCTTCGTTTGTCATTTTATCCACCCATCTGATTTTTAAAATTTTCCTGCAACACCACATTTCAAAAGCTTCTAATATTTTCTCAGATACTCCGATCGTCCATGTTTTACTTCCATATAAAGCTACGCTCCAATCATGTACAATAAATGTAGAAAGAAAATTTATAGAAATAAAAGAAAAAAAAAAGATAAATAAAAATGGAAATATTTTTTTTTTTAATTTTTGTTTTTCCTCTTTTTTCTGTATTATCTTTATAGCTTATATTAATAATGACTAAGCGAAAAAAGCTAAAAAACTTAAAAATCTAGTGCAGTTTATCCTTCGAAGATATAGAACACAAAATGTAATAAGCACAATGCCCAAGAAATATATAAATTAAAGCGACCATTCTGCAGAATACTCGTATTATAGTATTTGTTAAATGAAAACTTTAATCGAAGCACTTTTTCGTAAAACTAATAATAACAATAATTTAGAGATAATATTTACTGATCATCTCATAGAAACAAACTCCATTCTTCAAAAATGTTTATACAAAGAGCCACAAATTAACATAACAAAAGTATGTATATATAATTATATTATTAACTATATGTTACATCAAATAACATATTATGTTTTTCTTTTGTTATGATGGGTTCATCAAGTAAAATCTTTGTATATTGATTATTTTCAAATTAATAAACTTAAATGTATGAAATATTTAAATAAATAACAGTAAAATTGATGAATAGAAACAATTCAAATCCAAAAAAAATCTTCATGTTTATTACTTTTTTTTTTTACATAAATGAATTCTTAAATCATAATAATATTGTTGGCCAATATCAGTCACTGATCCATCGGAATGGTTAAACTCGTCATGGCAAATCAGCTGATATCGAAGTCAAGAGTTCTAACATTAAATCTTAGCGAAGGCAATTACTTTTCTATGGATTTGGATACTGTTTTCTCTTTTTCTGTTTAGCCTCCGGACTACCGTAAGGTATTATTTCAGAGGATGATATGTATGGATGTGAATGAAGTGTAGTCTTGTACAATCTCAGGTCGACCACTCCCTGAGAAGTGTGGTTAATTGAAACCCTACTATCAAAGAACACGGTATCCAACATCTGGTAATCAAATCAGTATAAAAGTAACTGCCTTTTACTAGGATTTGAATTTTAGAACACTCGATTTCGAAATCAGCTGATTTGTGATGACAAGTTAATCGCTATTCCAGCACGGTGAACACCTATTTTTGATATTAGATTATCGTTACTGGTATTCTTTGGTGGTTTTTTTTTTAGCGCTGCAGGAGCAACCGGAACCACCGTTAGGTATATCGTATGTCGTTTCCGAGTACCGTGGTAGCAGATTAGCTACCCCCTAACTTGGGTCTCTTGAGTACCCTCCCATCGGGAGTTCTTTGGTAGTTGGGTATCAATTAATCACACATCTCAGGTATGATTGTACAAGACAACGCTTCATTTACATAAATACATATCATTCTTACTCGTTCTCTGAAAACCTACCTTACAATGGTTCCGGAGACTAAACAGAAAAATAAAAATATCAGTCCCTGAAGATATTCGCAAGAGTAAATAAATAGAAGTTTTTAAAATGTTGTATATTTTAAATCGGGCTCGGTCTTGTTCAAATTATTTATTGTTTCAAATATATATATATATATTTATTTATTTTTTTATATAAATTTTTTAATTAACTTATACTCATACTGCTTTTTCAAATCATTTATCTAGGGGATTCTCGAAATTTCATAAATAAATTTATTTATTTTTATCCATTTTATTTAGTTAATTTATTCAATTTGTCAATGTTTATTTTTAATATTATTATTATTATTATTAATATTGTTATTGTAAATTGTTACTATAGTTATTGTGTTTGTTATTATAAATGACCCTAATTTGTTTTGCGTGTTTAATATAGCTTGTAACAACAGATGACAGCAGTAATCTCTGTCTTTCTCTCTCTTACTCATATACCAATATATGTCTCTCTCTTTCTCTCTCCTTATATTCTCCTAGTCGCTCTCTCTCTCTCAATGTAAATTCTGTTTATAGCCCCATGTCACTTTATATTAACACTATATACCACTATGCTTACTGTTGCCACATTTTCGCGGTCTATTGTTCAAGATATACATATTGTGTACACGTTGGTGCATATGTGCGTGCGTGCGTGCGCGTGTGCGTGTGTGTGTGTGTGTGTGTTGTGTGTAGAAGTTATATTTAGTGAAAATATTGCTAATTAGAAGTTATATTAAATAAACACGTCTCTTCATTTCAATCCTACCACCACATTATAACCTCGATGATAGAACTATTTTGATCGTTATGAATGGAGGAATTTGAGTATTTAAAAGTTAGATTTATCTATAAATAATAGTTTCTAATAATTTAATGATTATTTAAAAAAAAAAGAACATAACATACTAATTTATAAAGTAAGAGTAGATGAATATTGAATAAACTTTATTTGAAAAAAAAATTATAATTTAATTAATTTTTATCTCTCTGATGCTGGGTTGTTTATTTCTTTACTGAAGTACGAGCTCCTCCTATATATTTCCTGTATCTATTGTCTTTTAAATAAATTTGACATTTCAATGACATTTTATTTTTTTTTGTGAATTTTCTTGATTACCAATTATTTTGTATAATTCCCAATAATATTGTAGAATATAATTAATTTATGAAACATACCGGATATTATGAATAATATCCCATATTGCAATATTACTGGTAATATTGATTAATTGAAATAAACTTAAAGATGCAGACGCAGTGGTCGTTCTCGTTCAGTCCAACAGCGTTGCACTAACTAAATGATAGAATACTATAGATTATAAAAGCGGCCGCGTTTCTCATGAAACACGCTTTCTCTGTCTTATTTATCAAAATCACCAGCGAGCGCTGAAGAATATATAAAATGAATGGTAAATTTAATAAATTTCTGTATATTTATTAAAATATCGGACATTGTACGCAATTATACATATAATCCGGATAATCAAATTTATCGTTACACATACATATATACGCGCGAGACTAGATATCTTTTCATTATAATTATCATTTCTAAACAAATAACAAGATATTAAGGTGTAATTTAAAATGTAATTGAGAAGTGGGGTAGTTGCAATTTTAACAGTTACGACCTTTAAATAAGAAAAAACGAATCAACTTTATAAAATCTTAGTGTAAGCCATTTTACCTTTTTATACCATAGTATTTATATAAAAAGTACGTAAATCTATAAAAATGTGAGGGAAATATCTATTTGAAATTTTGTGTAAAGATATTTCTTTGTATCTTTTTTATTTCAAGAACTTTTTTATTGTTTATATAAATACATTAAAGCAGAAAATATCATTACATTGCAAGTAATTATGTTTTAAGTTTTTCTAGTTTTCTGGATTAGATCTATTAAATATCAGGAAATTAAATTAATAAATATTTTTTTTTTAAATAAAAATGATCAAATAATGAATAAAAAAGGTATTGATTCTTTAAAAAATTAATATGGCTGCCATTTTGAAATTTTTGAAATTTTAAAAAATTGTTATTTTGTTAAACAAGATACTAATAGTCTTAGATTATATAAAATTTAATTAAAGTAAATTTAACGGTTCCTGAGAAATAATTTTTTTATTTTGATAATCACAAAATTGCATCCAGAAGGAATACAAAAAAAAAAAAAAAAAAAAAAAAAAAAAGTAGCATTTATATCGATATATCGATAATGAACTTTTTTTCCTCATTTTAGTGTCCTGAATTAGTTTCTGAAGTTCGAGGAATACATCCCGATACATTCTGTATATCTCAATTTTTTTGTATTCAAGTATTTTTATTTGATTAGTTGAACTATTTATTTTTTGTTATTATTAAAATATCATCTACTATACATCATTTTTATTTTATTTTTTTAAATTATCATTATCCTTCAATTTTTCAAATAATTAATATGAATAGTTACTTTGGAACAATTAATACATGTGTATATAAATTTTGTCAAATAAAATTAAAGATTATTTTTTTTACGTACTATACTTTTCCCAATTATTTAAAAATATACCAAAAAACTAAAAAAATATAAAAAAACTAATGGATATAAAACTATTTGCTCATTTTCAGTGTTAAACAATCACCAACAATATATGTAAGAATTAACAAAGATAAAAAAATATAAAGTAATATTTTGAAATAGTTGGAAAAACAAATTTTTTAGGATTATTTGATTGTTTATTTATTTATTATTACATTTTTTTCATATCAGTGCTATTTTATTACATTTCATTCATTTACTTTGTGTTCCTTTTCTTCTTTGATAATTTTCTGTACCTTCTGATGATGACTTTTTAACAATCGAAATGCATATCATTTTTAATTTATTTCTTAATCTTTAAAAACATTATTTAAATCTTTTTCCTTTAACAAATTCATTGAATTAACTACTTAACTTTGTTACGTTTTTTTATACATATATAAAAAAATAACCTATAAATTTCATTAATATATAAAGGGACGGAGTCTCCTCGTGATCGAGGATACCGGTGTTCTTTGGTGGTTGGGTATCAATTAACCACACTTCTCAGGAGTGGTCGGGCTGAGATTGTACAGGACTACACTTCATTCATAATTATACATATCATCCTCATTCATCCTCTAAAGTAATACCTTACGGTAGTTCCGCAGGCTAAACGGAAAAAAGAGAGAGTGGACTTAAAAATGTGTATATGTAAGTCAAGTTGATATCTCCGTTTGTAATACAATAAATTCAGAATAATAACCGGATTTCGAAGAAAATTCAAAATCAATTTTAATACTTTAAATTCAGAATTTCAAAAATCTAGGAATTAGCTTTTTTTATATTCACATGAAGATCACATGCGCGCACACACACAAACACACACACACCAAAAATCAAGGCCACCACAGTAAGTGTGTGTAATTTTTCATGTAAATATCTAAAAATATTTCTAGATTTTTCAAAATTCGATCTTGAAAGAGGTGAAGAAATGTAAAAAAAGATTTGAAAAATGATTTAAAATTTTTTTCGTTAAAATAAATATACTAAACGAGATATTTATTAGTCCGAGAGTTACAAATATTCATCAGATAAATATCTAAAAACTATTTTTGAATATTTTGAATTTAAATTTTTTTTTATTATCTAAATTTTAAATTTTCGAATTTTCGGATATTTAATTTTAAATTGAGAAACTAACTATAGTCATCTCCTAGTGGTGTTTGTTGGGTAACGCTGAGGACTAGGCAAAATATATTTTTATTGTTCTGTTTAAAATCGTACCACTTTTCCTATTCGATTTATATGTTTTGTTTTTTATTAAATTTGAACTATCAAATGCTTGTTTAATTATAAATGCGTTATTTACACCAATTTTTTCAGATTTAAATTGTTTAAAAAGTTAATCAGAAATTTTTATTTGTTTATTCATAAATTTAAAAAAATATATATATTATTCCAAACCTTTCTTTTTTCTCTTCATCGCCCTCTTCCCCGCCCCGAGACCGGAACTAAGCATAACTCAGTCTCGGGGAGGGCTTGATCTTCCTGTCGATCAACTCTCTTCACGTCACTCACTATCGTTCGTCTCCTTCAACAGCCATTCTCCATATCCCATTGGACAATCATTCCCGTTCGATTCTTGCGTCCAAAGAATCAGGGGACAGGAGAGTCCCAGTGCTTCCTCACCGTAGCCCATCCCCTGAAGAGACGGAATACGGCTCCACAAAGGGATGTCCCCTCCCCTAGTCCACTTTTCACTGATTAGTTATATCATTCCACGTCCTCTTCTTCTTTTTGGTTAACCACCCCACTCACCCAAATTCTGATCTTGTCCCATCCAGCTGAGCTGTGGAGCATGTCGTCAGGACTTCTTCTGGTGTGTCTTCAATCATATGGAACTGCAATCTGTAGTCCACCAATCGGGGACAACCGAAAACCTAAAAATATTATTCCAAACCTAAAAAAGTGTATTTTCTAAAAAAACTTTTTCATCTTTTATCTCTATTTCCTAAAACCTGTAGAGAAAGAGGTCTCGGGCGATTTTTTTTTTTCAATTTCTTAGTTTAAAAACATAAGATAGCATTAAATTTACCCCTCAGCCTGTACCCCAAGAATTTTACTTCGGTTTATTTACGTATATATATATATATATATATATATATTTTATTATTATTACTGGGAAAGACATGCAATACTTTACCAGCAATTGCTTTAGTATTTCTTTGCGTCTTTATCTTACAACTGTTATCAGTTAACAGAATATCATTATTTCAAATCTTCATAAATTTTTCTTTCTTACTGCTTTATATACATAATAAAAATAACGTATTTACTTTTTCAATAGATGTTGCGTTGATGTAATTTAAAAAAAGTCATGTGGTATTTGTTGACCGTTTTCTTTTAATATATATATATATATATATATATATATTCCTTATGCCTCCTATTCTATTTATTTTTTATTTTTTTCTTACTGATGCTTCTATGTTTAGATTCATTACTTTCTTCAATTTACTGCAAATGATCTTTTAAGAAATTTTTTTTTTTTTTCAATTTAAGATTGAAGGTTAAAAATGAGAATATCATTATGAAGACATAAGGAAATAAAGAAAAAGTATGTGAAGAGATGAAAGAGACAAGCAATCTGTTTTGAATGGATGTAATGAAGACGTTTAGTAAGCAATTGCAATTACGATTTCAAAAGGTCGGTCTGTAGTCTATGTAAGAGACTTGAAACCGGGGACGCCCGCCTGTACTGCTTTATCCAGTACAGAACAGCTCTGAGTGCTACCACAGCAGTATCGTTGAAAACAATTTTGAGAACACAGAATGATTCTCTTTCTCTCTTTCACACTCACTTACTCATTCTCTCTCTCTCTCACCCTTTAATCCTCCACATCCTTTCCGACTACATCCCATACCATCTTTACTCTCTTTAACGATTCCACTTGATGCCTCAACCGCTCCAAAACGTTATTAGGTCACGCCGTATTTACTGCACCAAATTCCTCTTTTAATATATTTCATTGTAATTGCAGCTGTTTTGGCTCTATAGCATGTTCGCACTATATCCTTCTTTATCCCCCTCCTCAAACTAATCCAACAGTCTGTCACATATTTCCCTCATTTAATTTTAATTCTCATATCGTGTAATCGTTGTGCAATAAATTGTCGTTCATTAAAATCGTGTAACTGTTTCTCATTTCATATGTCTATAAATGGTATTAATTATTTACGACTAATTACGAGATAGTAATAAACAAAGATGAATTTTAATTAAGAATTAATATAGGGTTATAAATTATATGTGAAAATGTTTAAAAGGATATCTGGTTTAAGGAAAGGATATGAAATAGTTTAATAAATAAAGAAAACTTTTATTCAGAAAAAGTAAATACGTATTCATTACACAGATTTCAGTGTAACAATTTTTTTCTTCTGTAAGTTAATCGCATAATTTATGGTTATACAGAATATCTTAGAAGAAATATAAAAATTGTGAGAACATATTCTACAAGTTAAAATAAAAAAAGAAATCATATAAATATTACTTTAGAAACAAGTTATAAAACTTACAAAAGCATTTCACCCTGATTTCGATTCTACGGGTAGAATGAAATTTTTGGTACCTAAATTAATGAAATAAATTTTTTTTTTTTTATTGTTTTTTCGATCGAAATAATAATAATTATATTACCAGAATTGTATTTCTGTGTATTTCACAAAATATGTCTGGGTATATTACGTCCTCTAATGGAAAACGTAAAATCTCAACTAGAGGATTGTCTAAATTGAAACATTAAACTATTTGAATGGTTTAATGTAAAATTAAAACCTATTAAGTAGTCCGCCGACTCAATTTAAATGTTTTTTTTTTTTTTTTTAATATAAGGCAATTAAATTTTATAATTTCTTGTCTTAAAGGATCATCCATTTTTCATTCGACTGTAGATTATTATAATTTTTCTTTTGTTTCATCTTCGGTCGTTTGATGAATTTCACCATTTCTACCTCCACCTATAATTTTTTTTTTTTTTAACCTCCTGAACCACAATTAAGTATTACATCAGATGGTGGAGATCAATGATGTGTAATGCCATACCTGACCGGGATTAAAACCCGGGTCTTCCGGAATGAATGGCCGAGACGCTACCACTCGCGCCATGGAGGCAGGCAACCACCTACAATTTTAACTTCAATATACATTTTACATTTTCAGTCCTCTGATTGATATAAATCATTTAGTTTTCTTTTACTTTTTAGTTTCTTTTACGAAGTTAAGGAAGTATTGTGATCGCGAAAAATTTTGGTTTTTAAATTTAAACGGAAATATCCGTTTTGACCATCCCTGAATCCATTTTGACTAGTTTTGGCGTAACGTCTGCACGTATGTACGTACCTTGAATAACTCAAAAAAGTTTAGCTGTAGGATGTTGAAATTTTTTATTAAGACTATTGTAATATCTAGTTGTGCACCTTCCCTTTTTGATTCCAATCACTGAACCAAAAGTATCAAAAAAAGCCCAAAATCTCCAAAAACCCTGCCTGGTTTTTGGGCTTTTTCTTAACTTCTTATTAGTCTTCAATCAGAGTTTTATAACGATATATCATAGGTAGTATACCTCATGGTCAATATATCACAGTGGTTCTCTAAAATTAAACACGAACCGAGGGTATAAGTTGCTTTTAAATATTTATGAGAACGTTCTGGCGTAAATTCAAGTTTTCTAAGATAATAAATTTTTGTAACTCAAAATTTTCTTCTTTTTATCTCTAACCTATTATATTATAATTATTATATATTATAAAAATATTAATACTAAATTGAAAGTCAAATCTCCAGTTATATGTATGGCTTACCCTGATGAACATCTTAGTTTACTGTATAAAAATCTACAGTGCGATACTTTACTCGCGTGGGTATGAGTTCGGAGTGGTGCCATCCCGTTAGACAATGAGTCTTAGAAAAAAAAACACATTTCTGAAGAAGTCGACATTGACATAGACAACGATTAATGTACACAGTGACAATCGGTATATACAACATCTCTCGATATAAAAATTTAATTTGAAAAAAGATGTAGTAGGTTATTTATTTACTTACATTCTTACTTCCTTGTAGAAGTAAAGGAAACAGTATGATTGTAAAATATTTCAGTTTTCAGATTTAAACGGAAATATCCATTTTGATCATCCCTGAGACCATTTTGATAGTTTCGGCGTGACGTCTTTACGTATGTACGAACGTACGAGGGTAAGTCAATTATTATCCGCAATATAGTTACAAAATTTTATTGTAATCAAATAGGAAATTTACAAGTACATCATTTTTCAACATAGTTCCCTTGCTTTTCAACGCACTTGGTCCATCGTTGTACAAGCTTCCTGATGCCCTCATAAACGAAGATTTTCGGTTGAGCTGCGAGTCAGGAATGCACCGCTTCTTTCACTGCTTCGTCCGAGGTAAATCGACGGCCCC
>JAAAKQ030195100.1:0-11967 GCA_010016005.3 Zanna intricata
ATAGGAATCAACATTTAATTCCATTTATACTATTTTCAGATGAAGCTACTTTCACTCGTAACGGAATAAACAACACATGGAATGCGAATCAGTGGTCTGAAGAAAGCCTACATGCTACAGTGGAAAAAAATTTCCAGCAATGATTTTCAGTGAATGTTTGGTATCATAGATGACCAATTAATTTGTCCTTTCATACTACATCGTGTCACAGGGAGAAATTATCTAGAATTTTTATGTAATGAATTTATTATATTGCTGGAAAATATCCCCTTAGCTAAACGAATTGGAATGTATTACCAACTTGGAGCCTCCTACACATTTCACTAATGAAGTAAGGCAATGTCTTGATGAAAAGTTTGCTGGTAAGTGGATAGGACGTGGAGGGCCGGTTAATTGGCCACCGAGATCCCCTAGACCTCTATTAGATTATTGTTTGTGAGGATGGTTGAAAAATGAGGTTTACAAGCAGAAAGTAGACACGCGATGATCTGATTGCTCGCATTCTCAACGCTGCAGCTATAATCAAGGAACATAAAGATACTGTTAGACTGGCAACATAAAATCTAGTACAACGCGTTGAAAAGTGCATTGAACACAACAGTGGCATTTTTGAAAGTTATTTTCTTGCCTTGCTAACAAAATACTACTTGTAAGCAGCATTTTATCATTATCATAAAAAAAGCAGTAAGAATTCTTTCTTCCTCCAGTTATTTTCTACTGTACATAACGAAAAAGTTTTTTCAATCTGTTCAAAATTAATCTGTTTTGTTGTTAATAAGAGTCAACATGTTTAAAATTTTATTTGTTTTCTGTTGACATTATTTACATCAATCTTCTTATAATTAAATTCGCTATAATTTATGTTTAAAAAATGTATCATTTATTGCCAATTTAACGTTATTTATTGCCATCAAACATAAAAAATATATTTTTTGATCCTATTTTTGGTGTTTTACATGGGATATATTAGAAAATAAGAGAGATACAGTTCTGGGATCTATTTTTTCGATATCCCAGCTCAAAAACCATAAGAAACAATTGAATTTGCCCCTTAATTGACTTTCCTAGAATTTCAGAAAGCCTTAATTTACCCAGAGAAACTTGGGTGAAATCTTTCACCCTGTATAACTTGCTAACGAAGCATTTTCGGACCTAAATTTATATGAACTTTTTTCTTATTTTTAGCCTAACTCATTCTAGAATGAGTTGTCAAAGTATTGCCCTATCCTCCTGAATCACTCTGTATAAAAATGCCTGAATCAATCATGTAAACAATAAGAAATCCTTAACTAGTAACTAATGCTCTTATTGGTGTTATGTGCTTATAAAATTGTACACATGTAGTTAGAAATGATGTCTTTTTTTGTGATTATGTTTAGATCTGTCATTTGTAGTATACAATGTGTGCATAAAGAAATAAACTTTAGTCCAGATTATATCGTGTCCACTGAAGGTATTCAGGAAGTGTTTTTGTGCAATCATATTATTTTATAATTACTCATTGTTTTTTGTAAATTTTTTGTAATATATTAGTTTTGTTTTATTTTTGTTTATGTGTTAGTACAGTTTGTAACGGCAGAATTTAAATCTGTAGTTAAGAAAAAAACTCGGAAGTCAAGCACGTGAAATTATCAATAATATTTATGATTTTATGAAAAAAGAAGCTCTAAAAGTAGATAAATTAACTGATGACAAACATATAATTGGCATTCAAAATTGTGAAGAAAGAACTATTGCTGCTGCTTGTGGGATATCAAGAACACAGGTTCAAAAACTTAGAAGAGAAAAAGACATGATTTTTCAATCAACATCCCAATCATGTTCTTTCAGCAAGCTGAAAAACTATAAACGATATTCAAAACCTATTAATGGACTGGCAGTTTTGATTTACATGTAGTTAAAAGAACAGTTAATGAATTCATTCAAAGAAGAATGAATTACCAACTTTAAAAAAAATAAAGCAAGAACTTCAGCCATCTATTGATTTTAAAGGAAGTAAATCAACTTTAGCTGTTATTTTGAAAGAGTTAGGTTTCAAATGGCATAAAACTGAAAATAACAGAAAACTTTTAATTGAGAAATCCAATATCAAGTGGAAAAGAATTGAATATTTTCAGGCAATCGCTAAGTATAGACAAAGCAATGCTACAATTGTTTATTTGGATGAAACGTATGTTTTAAGTTTGCACTATTCAACAAAGTTGTGGTCTGATGATATTGCTGAGGGACTTCATGTGCCGATTAATGAAGGTGGCAGTACTATTAAACTGCCACCTTCATTAGTACTGTTTAATAATACTGGAGGGGAAATTGTTTTTATTCCGAATGCATTACTAACTTGGAAAGCCAGTTTGAAAAGTGGTGACTACCATGACAACATGAATACAGACAATTTCATGAAATGGGCGCATGAAGAAATTGATTCCAAATCTTCCATCAACGTCAGTAGTAGTAGTTGCTGATAACACCCCTTATCATAATACAGATATTGACAAGCACCAAATTCTAACTCCAGAAGAAAAGATATAAGAGATTGGTATTATATAAGTAAAAAAATATCACTTGGATGAACTTTTGAAAAAACATGGGCGTCATGTTCTTAGACTTCCACTGAACCATCCTGATTTGAATCCAATCGAGATGGTATGGTCAGCCATAAAAAGACATGAGATGAGTCAAAACACAACATTTTCTTTCACAAATGTTAAAATATTAACTACAAAAATTAATTCCATGAATGAAGATGACTAAAAACCCTATTCTGAAAAAGTATAAAAATATTGAAAAAGAGTATGAAAAACTGGAACCATTGAGATGAAATGACAGAACAGTATATGTGTAGTCTCTGATAGTGAAAGTGAAAATGCAAGTGACAGTGATAGTGATTCATTTAGCAGGGATGGTGAACTTGGTAAAAGTTTGAATTAGATGCATGAAGAAAACTCAAGTAAGCTTTCATTTATTATTAAAAATTAATAATTTAGTACAAATAAAGGTTATAAAAGAATTAATTACGTATTTTTTTTATAATTAATAAATGTAAATATGATAGTTATTACTGCATAAGATATGATAATAAGTAAACTTCTATTTGATACACGGAGTTGATGTTTTCAAACTGAGTCACTGCTTGGACGTCACAAGCTTGTACATTGGCAGAGACAAGTATACTGTACACTTTTTAAACAGGGAAATTAGTTTTAAATGGGAATTTAACACCCAGAGTTACAGTGTTGTCCACTGGGAAACTGAAGAAGTTTAACATAGAGAAATCTAGCTCAGACAAAGTTATAGGTTTTATAACTTTCCTTGTTTTAAATGGTGTCCTGTAATCAATTTTTAAAGTGCTTTCAGTTCTCAACAAAAAAAACTGACTGTGCATAAAAATAAAATACAGTTAATGGTGCAGTAATTATAAATCTTTCTCATTTAGTTGCCAGAATAATAAACGATTAGTGGTTATAATATTAATGAGATAATTCTTTATTAATAAACTAGCTGTATGGTATACTGTAGGCACACCTCCGCAGCTAGGCCCTCTGGGTGGGTTGCCCTGGCAGGTGGTGTCTTGGAATGCTATTATTAGGGGTCCAAAATTGATTACCTCTTATGTAAAAATATTTTTTTTTTTAATGATGAAAATTGATCAAGGAAAGCCAAAAAAAAAGGGTTCAGCATCATTCAGTTAAGCACCCTTCCTCATTAGGAAATAAGTTTTAGGGTGGGTTACCATCATCGTGTTTTCTAAAACCAAAATAGCTTCAAAACAAATATCTGCTGGCACTTTTAAACTCTTCTCTTCAATAAACAAAAATCACTTTTCCACTTATCAATCTAGACCATCCAAAATTTTTCTAAAAACAACATTTTTCACTCATTTATCTCTTTGCTCTGGAGACAATTTCACTTTCACTGCACTCCAAGCTTTTACTCTTTATAACGCAACATACATAACAGTTACATAATGTACATACAACATACATAACAGTTGATAACACTAGGAGTCCATGCCCAAAAACTTCTCTTCTCAAATCAATACCGACCGATTCAAATGTTTGCTCTTGAGACTTATTAATCGTCATAGAAAAAGCTAATCGTACATGAAATGAAGTCTCTTCAATGAAAACCCTTGTGTACTGTCATCAATCAAAGTTATTCTTGGAATAAAAACTGTTTCTCCTTGCTTGTCACCAGTCAAAAGTTTGGACTTTAAAACATTATTTTCCATTCTTCCAACAGTAAGTATTGTTCCTTTGCATAAACAATCTTTTATGCTCAAATTTCTTAAACACATGACAATCGAATTCTTCTTTAAGTTCAAAGATGAAGAGACAAACCAGCTGGATTATGCTAATTTAAAACTTCTACATTCACATTTTCTTTCGCACCACCACAATCTATACTCAAATAAGTTCTTTCTTCTTCATTCATCATTCCTAAAACTTTCTCATTATGCTCATTTACTTCCAGATTATAAGCTGACAAAATTGCTCTATCTCCCATCTCTCATTATCTTTATTTCTCATTATTTCTTCATGCAAACTTCTTTCAATAATATACTTATTTCTTAAAATAAAATTATCATGTTCATCATTAATTGTTCCATTTTAAATTTCCAACAAATCGCTGTATCTTCAAATTACTAAGTGAATTATCTTCAGTCATCTGAGGAGAAATCACAGAACTTTTTTCCACTTATTCCACTCGCAAAACTTACTGTAAAGCATCATGTGATTCATATATTCACTGAAACCGTTTAACTGATTGATATCTTCCATCTGCAAAAGTCACTTCCAGTACATCTCTAACAATATTTTTTTTTAAATTGCACACTCAACATTTTAATCAAGATCCATAATATCCATATGCAAATTCACTCTCTATGAGAGCTGGAAGGTTAAATATGGATCAAATTAATTTATTCTATTTTTTTATTTATTTTTTTTGTATGTATTATATTCAATTTATGAAACAAATTATAATAATACAAAGTTAACCTTCTGACAAAATATCAATGGATTTTGATGACAAGAAATATTGAATATACCACCTTGGTTAGGTTTAATTATTCTAAATATTTTATTATTCAATGGTTCATTCAAATAAATAAAAGTTTTTCTTTTGTTTATAATATAAATTATTTTTATTATGACCTTTGAATTTGTAATTCATAAATATAAAACATTATTAATTAATTATACATTTGTAATAAACACATGATGAGTCTTTGAAAGATGGAACAAAACTAACTAATAATAGAGCATTAGACAAGTTCATTTAACAAGAGTAACAAAAGAAGCAAGAATTTATATACTAAGAAAAAAGTGAAAAATTTTTATTTTTACAAATAAAAAAGGAGGAAATGAAACCTGAGTCTTAACATAAATAATCAATTTTATGAAGAAAAACAATCACACAAATAAAAAAATATATTATCAATATATATTTTGCATATATATCAATATATAAGCGATGTATGGGTATATAATAATATTACAAGTGTACACCTGGCTATCATGAGATGTATACTAATGAATCGGGATTTTCCACTAGTGATTGGTACATTCTGGTGCCAAGCTAAGGGGGAAGCACAGACAGACACACATACAAATGCCATTTACTACGGTAGGATAGATTATACATCCATAAATTCATATTCAACAAAATGCATACAGCAATAAACACTAATCAGATTGAAATTTACTAGTTCAAATATTAAGATTTAATTCTAGTTTACCTTTATAGTATAGATGATTCATCAGATAGTACAAACTGAAAACAAAGAGGATTTAGAGTACCCAACAACCACTGGTACACAAAAGAATGGCAACTAAATCAAAGGCTGCAGTAAGATTTTTTTATTACTGCATTAAAATATTAACTGAAAATGTAAATACATTACCATTTTCCCTTACTGATAAAAATATAAATTGAACAAAAAAATATATTAAATATGCAGTAAAATAGTTTTGAAACTGGTAATCAATGGAATTTTTGTTTTATATATTGTATTCATTCCAGAAATATAGGCTGTATACTGTATTGCAGTATGGTTTCTTAAGGGTGAATTAATAAGGAACTATTTTTTATGAATAACTCATATATGTTAATTTCAGGTAAGAATTTCATAATGTTTAAAATTTTAGGTTTTCATAAAGATGTACTAGCTGTAAAATAGAATTATAAGTGATGTAGTGATGAAATCCAAGCCTGGACAGCTGCAAAGAACAATATTTAAACATAGTACAGATTCTATCCTTTTTTGTTCAAAAGATACGTATTTCTGAGTACAGCAGTCACCTGCAGAATCTGATCTATCAGCACTCAAAATTCAGCTAAAATAAAACCTTGAAGGAAAATAGAATATTTCCTCTCCTTGTTATCACAGTGATTTACAATGATTATTAAATATACTTGATAAAACAGTAGATTTATTTATATTTGAAAATGTCACTTATCATTTCAGATAAGGATTATGGTAAGGTCTTTAGAAAATCGTATAAGGTTTTAAACACTCTGCCAAGTTATATTTCATAAGCAATGTTACACTTAAGATTTAATGAGAAATGACTAGCCCTACACACTTAAACATAAATGGTTTTTTGAACACATCTAACCTTCAGAATTTTCTATGTCCTAAGGGTGCTCTGTCCATTACTATGTTCTAGCAAGGGCAGAACTTGGATAACCAAATTAGAATCCCTGAATACCTGAGAGGGGAGGATATTCCAAAAATTATGTGTCTGATTTTGGAGATTTTCATACTTATGATGAAATGCTTACCTCATTGAATCATTGAAATTATTTATTTATTGAGTCTTCCTGAAAAAAAATCAAACTTTTAGAATAATTTCAGAACATACCATGTCCAGTAAGAAAATCTCCTTAAACTTTATCCGTGTAATCTAAAAAGAGATTTAGCAAGCTCTTACTAGCTTCTTCAATGAGAAGCTTGCAAGCAAATATTTGTCTAAGGAAAGAAGTATTAAATGTTTTTTCAAAGTAGTATTTCTATATTTATGTTAAATGCATAATGGTTTGTGTTTAGTATAGGTGTACATCTGATTGTGACTGAAGTGTGTAGGTTGGATTAGATTAGATAAAAGTTATGAGGTGTGGAAGTCTTGGCTTTACTCACTCCACACTTCTTCCACTAGTATTTTTTTGTGCTGTGCTCAGATAATAAACAGAGTCCATGAACAGTTTCACAGCTCTACCCCAATATAAATGTAGCTACCCTGATAGCTGTAGAAAATGGCAGAATGACATCATAGATAAAACTACAGCAATTGTTGAGTGTGGTTTGTGGCACTCATCAAACAATGAGGGAGTAACAGGTAAAGGGAGGGAATAGAAGAGGAATCAACACACAACATTAACTAGGATAGTTTACAATCTTACTCAGGACCCAGACTGTGTATATTGCAATAAAATTAGTGTAAAAAAAAAAAAACACAATCAACTTTTATCCTGGAAGTTGATTTGAAAGTAAAAAGTTGATCACCTTTGAAAGTATAATTTGAAATCAGATAGTAGTATAAACAAAAAATTATGTTCTAGGCACAAAACTATATGAGCTAGGTGAATATTTTGAATGAGGTATCAGTGAGATTGTTTCGTTCTCTTGTTTATCACATTTTATAAAAAAAACTAAACTTTTAGTGAACTAGGTTGTTGTTCCATGTTTCTGTAATGTTATTACAGAAACATGTTAACCATAGTAAAATGTTATTTCCTCACCTAATATGAAATATTATACACATTACACACAAAATTAATAAATTATTAAAAAATAAAGTAATTATAAAAAGAAATACAGCAAATATTTTAGTGCATTACCCAAAGATGGAGCTGGAGCAGCTTTCTCTTCTCTCCAAATATCTCTATCAATACGCAAAAATGTATCCAGTAAATCAGCTCCCAAACCACTGGTAATTCTTTTCTAAAACATCAAAACTTTCTCCAAAGGAAAACATTTATTTAATTCTCAAAAAAATTAACTAACACAAGATAAACTTTCACAACTTTTATTTCATTAAGAACAATACAGAATAAAGCAATATAGAATAATATTACAGTTCTCATTTGAATGAATTCACTGGATATTATTTTACTGAAGATCAGATCTCATAATTAAACAAGTAGTAAATCAAATATAAAATTTAACAAAAAAATAATTCTTTAAATGTACAAATTTGTAACTAACTTGACTGAAATTTAGACTTTTGGCCAGAAGTTATAATAATTATTTTTAACTTTTTCATTCTCAAATGAGCATATTAGATTGTAACAGATAATACAGTATTATGAGGATATGGCCACTTTATTTTTTAAGCATACTATATGAGTAATAATTTAGCATAATAATCTGGTAGATAATAGTATCATACCTGGGAGACTAATCCACTTGGGGTGCATCCCATTCTTGATGTCGACCTGTTAGTACTTTCTTTGACCATTTTATGTTCATCATGAACTTACTTGCTTAGTTAAAAAACTATTTTGTTTTAGTACAGAACAATATGATCACGTGGGCTTCATTAAAGAACACCAACAGCATATAAAGGCAATTAATTAATCTAGAAAATATCAAGATAATAATGAAATTAGTTTTTGAATAATATAAAACATGTAACAATTGTGGCTAAAAAGAAGGAATAGTTGGTTTATACATAGTCATAATGCATCAGTGAATTACTACTGATCTTTATTATCATACGTCTAGTTAACCAATATGTTGATAGGTCTGTTGACAATTATTGTTGTACTCATTCCACAGAATAAACATTGGGTGGTTTCTTTGTGATAATTCAGAAATTACATCATGCTTCTAAATGTGAGTGATGATAAAATTTACAGCAAAATTGTAACACGTATGTCACGCTTTCTTTCATACTGTAAGTAAAAATTTTTACTTTTTTAAATAAATATTAAGTAGCATTATATATTATAGTCATAAACTACTAATAAATACCAGCAAAAATGGGTTAATTTCACTCAGAATTAACTTTGATGAGCTGTGGTTAAAATGGCTTTGGCTGTTGGTTTTCATCATTATTTTACATTACACAATTTTCAGCATGCTGCTCCATGAAACATTTCAAATATTGTACAACAATCTCATTGAAGGTAAATGAAGTTTACCATTAATTCAGAAGTCAGACTGAATTTATAATTACTTTCTTTCTTAATAGAGCTAATCAGAAATGTTGCATAGTTCTTAAAGTTTGATGAAAAATAATTTTCTTAAGGCTTTTTAATTTTTTCTTTTCCAAGTATAACTATTTTACAAATGTTTGGAATACTTTTTAAATTCTGAAAATTTTTTTTTTTACTAATTTGATTACTTTCAAGATTACTTTTCTTCAATTTTTCTGGAAAAATTAAAAAAAGTTTCCAATTTTCCAAAAATTGAGAAATATATAAAATTCTACTCAGATAAAAATATTTCAAAAACTAAGTGAAATTAATAAAATAATAATTTTTCAGAATTTAAAAGCACTCATAAAATGTTTATAAAAAAGTTAAATTTGAAAAAGAAAAAAGTAAAAAAAAAAAAAGCTTACGAAAGTTATTTTAAAACAAAAACAGTAGTAGCTAAAGAAGTATTTAATAAAAAAAGCATATATAAAATAAGATGGAGTTAAAATTAAGCATCCTGTGAATTATACTGGAAGTTTCTTCTGTAAGTGTTTGAAACATAGACACTAAGAAAAAAAGAAAAAGAAAGGTTGGGCGTTTGAAATGTTGGGCTGAACAAGTAATGATATTTGTTGAGAATAGAAACTTAATCAAAACAGTTCAGTATAGGAAAGCTAACTGGCTAAGATTAGAGTAAAAGACAAAAAATGAGGCTGGGAAAACTAATGATTATTGATGTAAAAGGAAATGGAAGCTAAAAGAAACTTAAAAACTAAATTTTCATTTTAAAACAATAATTTTAAAAAAATTTTGGCAGTAATGGGTATGGAATGAGAACATGACTTTTGATCAGATCTGAAGTGAGAGTATTTGAGTGAGAGAAATAGATTTTAAGAGCACTCAACAATCAGTTTTTTTACATTAAATTCAATGTCCAAAGAAAATGAATGTTAGTAAAATCTTTTATTCTGAACAAATTTTATAAATCGCATCAGGAATGGGGAAATACACTACTCCATTAATAAAAAAGGAACTTCTCCAGCATTTCCCTGAATGGATTAAGGACACATAGATGTAATTATAATCCATATTAATTATTTTAAAATATTAACTAATGAAGTAATATAAAGTAAATGTGTGAAGGATTAATAAAAATTATTTGAGTACTAATTTATATACATACTGAACGAGATGCAGAAGATTAAGAGGTTTTTAAAATTAGCATTATAAAATTCATTGATAAAGTATTATTTTTTCTGTAAAATACGATAACTTAACTGCATTTTAAATAAATTGGTGAGAAGGTTTTGGTAACATATTAAAAGTGGCAACAGAAACATATAGGACCCTTTCTTGCAAGCCAACATTTTGTATTAGAGTTACACAAAACAGTACTGTTATCTTGTTTGTGAGTGGTGGTTATTATTATTAATTTTTTTTTTTTTTAAATGTTAAGTGACCAAGATTCTATTCCGCATATTCATAAATATAAATAAATAATTTAACATTTTTTAATTTTTAAATATCAGTCTGCGTGTTTCATACTTCTTATAGGCACCAAACAACAATCTGAAAGTGTATTTTTGTATCTTGAGAACTCATTCTGAGTTTTTGAAAGAGCCCCAAGAGATGACATACTTTACTAAGGAATATTTAATAATGATGACAAGATGATGACAGTACTGTTTAATTTTGTTGCAAAAGATATCATTTGATCATCTCAAGAGAATTTTTCATCTAATAACATACCAAGAAGTTCTCTTCATGGCAACAGAAAAACTATTGTTATCATTCATGAGATTTCTATTGATGCGATTAACAATGTTACGTATACCTGAGAAGCACAATGCAAGGATTTATTCATATTTAAGGTTAGATGGTTAAGATCCATATCTTGTGAACTGTTAATGTAGAATTTTAAAGTCCTTTCAAATAATTTTCTTCAGATATAGATATATTTATGTCATTTGCAAAGAGGGTAACAATGAGCGATTCAAAATTTTTAGGTAGATCAATAACAAGCAATAAAAAAAGCAAGAGTCTGAGGATATTTCTTGTGGCATTTCTTCAGCATCTTGAAATGTACATTTTACATCTGTACTCTTATCAGAAGATAAGATTTCAAATGTCTGTTTACAATTAGTAATGTATTACTCTAAATAATTGTAAACGCCCCTCTGTTACATTAATTACTAAGTTATATTACTAAAAAAATGTAAACTAAATCTGGCTTTACTGAGATTGCAAAAAAATTTTAAATAGAATCTTTTTGTATACTAAGCTATTATAATTATCTTCAAACAACTGAGAAATGCTGTATCGGAAGATAATTTTTTCCTAAAACCATGTTGAAAGTTTGTTAATACATTATGCTTTTCAAGTACTGTTAAAATTATATTTTTCTAATTTTTCAAATACTATAGAAAATTCAGAAACAAACGAAACTGGCCTAGAATTTTGTAAATTAAGTACCGAATCTTATTTAAAGAAGAAATAACAATGGAAGTTGTAAGAAAGCTGAAAAACACTTTGCGTTTTAAATATTTATTAGTTAAATTTGTAAGAAGGACATTAATAGAATCTACGACTTCTTTTAAAATTGCAATTAATTTATCAGTTCCTATTTCAAGTAGAAATAATAATTTTCCTCAATCATTCAATTATGAATCTGTTTTACAAACTACACTTTAATTTTAATTAATAATCATACGATAATTCCTTGAGTAAGTAAAACTGTGTTTTTTATTTTATTTTTTTTTTTTTTTTTTTTTTTTTACCTCCGGAACCACCGTTAGGTTATATCTTCAGAGGATGAGATGAATGAAT
>JAAAKQ030195122.1:0-29558 GCA_010016005.3 Zanna intricata
TCGTTCCACCAGGGAACGGGTCGTTTCTTTAGTTTCCCTGATGTTCTGGGAATGTATTTTGACGCTGAGTCGAGTATAGCGTGGGTTATGCTGTCAGCGTCAACTTCGACGTTCATGTTGATTTCTATCTAAGTTTAAGATAGTCCCCACCAAGAGGATGTGCAATTATGAATTTTACGTTACACGATTTTCACTAGAAACATACTTGTCTGATTACATCATCGTATATCGTCTGTTATTGTTCAATTTTGGAAGATATTGCCGATGTTTTGTTTACGCAACAACGTTTGTGTTCACATGTAAGTAATCAATATTTCAGTTGTTATTATCTCAGTTACAGCTTTAATTAATTTGTATTTAATAATTAAATTTGCAATTTTGTAATATTAAAAAAAAAAATCTGGACTTCTTTTGCTTTTTTATTTATTTGCTGATATTTATTTTTTTTTTTTAAATGTAAAGAAAGAATCTAAGAATTTTTAAAATATTTTTCTCGAAATGCTACTGCAATTTTCTGCCAGAAATACGGACAAAATAAGTTGGGGGAGGAGAACGGAAGGCAGCCTAAGTATCTTCTCACCAGCCAAAGCAAGCCCTAACAAGTTCTATTTATATGCATACTTATGCGTCTATGCATACTATGCATACTTATGCATACCATGCATATTTATACGTCGATTTTTAAGTAGATTACAAGGGAATAAGAAAATGTAAACAAAAAAATTAAATAAAAACTTTTAAAATCTATATAATTTTTTATTTAATGAAATATATTACTTTGTTTATTTACATTGAACTGCCATAATCAATAGACTCAGTAGAGGAATATTACAATAATAGCTCACAATAGTTTTTCTGAATTTATTTATAAAAAAATTGTTAGCAAATATTACTGTGTTCTGTACTTATTAAAAAAGTGTTTAAAATTTATAAAGAAGTGATTTTTACAGTAAATTATCAACTCTGTTTGTTTAAAACAAGGTAAAAATTTATTTACTTACATTAATAATATTCAGTTATTATAATTATTGTTCTTTTAATAAACACTGGTCGACAAAATTGTAATTAACAACGTTACAACTCAATAATTCAGAAAGGAAACAAAAGAGAAAAAGCAATATCAAGGCTCGGCTTAATTATAACAGCCACAAATGTAACACACATAATGAAAACATGTTTAATTGTGTAAAATTATGTTGATTTACAAAGTTAAACATAGATAGAAATAATAAACTACATCTATGAAATATGTAGTACTTGTATTGCGCAATAACAAGTTCAAATAAAAAATCTTTTCATACGAATTAAGCAGTATTTTATTTGTGTTTGTATCATTCTGCTGTTAAAACATTTTTTTCCTTCTGGTGACAGGGTGATTGGGTTTGGTGAATCTTTTTAATTTACATATTTGTATATAAATGAAATAAGGAAAGCTTAACAGCGTCTGAAATAAATCTGAAAAAATCATTGAAAAACTGGTTATAATCAAAGTAAAGCTCTTGTATTCATCGTTATTTGACATAAAACTGTTTATGCATCCATCATCGTTGGATATAGAGAAATATAAAACGTAATAAATATAATAGTAAAATATTAAATATTAAAATAGTTAAATATTATAGTAACATTAACTAGAAAGATTACAAAAAAGAAAAGTAATTACGAAATGCTAAAAATATATTTACATATCATCAAATAAATGGAATGAAAAATTGTTACTGTTGAATATCGACGTATTACTTTACCCTATCCATTTCCAAATTGAAAAATTTGTTTAAAAACAATCTGAACTTATTGAACTCTCAATTCAAATTAATAATTACGCCTTAATTCTACCCTCACTTATCCGCTTATCACCATTCCACTTATCACTCTCCATAAGTAAAAGGTTGGTGCGTGGGTCTGTTTGTTTATCTGTTGTATAAAAATCAGACTGATAGTAACAAGAAGAGCTTTAATAAAAACAAAAGATTGAAACTAAGGCCTAGTACACATGAAGAGCGATTGACGCCGCGTTGGGTCAGCGCGCGTTGACGAATACTAGGTGAGAATGAGCAATGTACACATGCAATCGCGCGCTTTTATTCAACGTCGTCAAAGCGTGGCGTCTCAAGTTTCCCAAGCGAACGCTCGATTGCTGAGCGCTTACATTTACTAGGTAAATGTAAGCGCTCTTAGATTTACCTAGTAAATGTAAGGCTCGACGCGGCGTCAAGCGCTCTCATGTGTACTGGGCCTAACAAATATATTTCTATGAATTAGAAACAAATGTTAGATACAAAAATACAGATACATTTACATAATGATGCATTCGGTCAGTGATATTGAAATAGAGAATTAAGAATAAAATGTGGGAAAAATGAGGATTATAAAATATAATGTTATTAATGAATATAGAATTTAGGTTAATTGATAGATCCGAAATGAATACAATAGATGTGTGTATGTACGTGTTCGCGCCCAAAGAGAACGGGAGTCCCCGTACGTCATCATCACCACCCATCCTCATAGCAAGGGTAAGTGGCGACTTAGCCGGAGGCTGTCCCTTCCTCCCCGGCTCCACCATGTTCGTGACAACGCGAGTAACCCACGACCCCGTCGTAGAGGGATAGGAGTCCTCGTGCCTCCTCACTATACCCTATCTCCATACACGGGAAACAAAGTACAGCTCAGCAGCTTCATTGTGGTGGGTACACATCTCGCTCGGTCAGTCGAGAGTGCGCTTTTGTTTAGTTGACATTTTGTTGCTGTGATTTCACTTATAAAAAATGGAAGCAGAACCTTTTCATACTGAACTATTTATAGACGAAGTTCTAAAAAGGAGATGTATTTGGGATATGGAAAGTAATAATTATAAGAATAGAGCTTTGAAGAAGTCAGCTTGGCAGGCTCATCTTTGATTAAAGCTAAAAGCTCATCAAATGATGTAACACTCATTCGAAAATAATTGCAAAACTTTGGTGAGTGCTCCCTCAATTTTGGGTACAGTGTGGCAAATGCTCCATTTGTTAGCCTGTCTCTTAGTATAGGATGTACCCAACACAGTCGTCGCCTTCTTCGTCTTGATCTGTATCGACGATATAACGAATAATATAAGACGTATAATATTATTATACTATATTATATTATTTATTATTTATATTATATTATTTATATTATATTCTGTCACCTTCCTGGTGACATCTCCTAGACTCTGCTGGCTGGCCACCACTGCTATTTTTTCTTTGTAAGACAAGCCAACCTTATCAAGCCCGGTAAGCAGGTGCTCTATAACTTCCAGGTCATCTCCTTTAACAAATGCTGCAAAACTGTTCCAGTACTGCTGATCCTGGAGCAATATTTTGTCCCCACAGCCATTTTGTCAATCTTGATGCTCATTATCTTCCCTTTCTCTGTCACCAGTTTCCAGTATATATACTTTTCCAACGGGATCCTCTTCCTGAGGGTAGTAGCTAACTTAGTCGTCATGAACGCTTGGGCGAGCCATTTGTTCCTACGTTGTCTCGTAGTCCTTCCGTCTTACCCTCCTTCAGAACTTCCAGGATATCCAAGAATTTAATCTCGTCTGTCTGGGTACTGCCTTCGTTTTTCTCGTGCCTTAGGGTGGTGTCAAGGTATAACCTCTTGACCTCCTTGGCAAAAGCTAGCACCCTGTCCGACATCTCTCTTATTAGTTTTTTAGATTTGTTCTTATCACAAACAACTGACATTTCATTGATTGCCATCAGCAGCGCTACCAAGCGTCGCCTTCATTGCCGTCAGGAATTTCTGCTCATGTTTCTCCTTCTCTTGTGTTCCTGATAAAAATTAACGTTATTGCGAGCAACATATTATTTCTTGGTGTGTTCATTAATTAAATTAACGTCATCGTCATCGTCAATCGTCAATAACAATAATGAGACGTTTACAGTCACAGAGCTTGTTAAAATTAGATAACTAGGCGCGAGTTTCATGCTTCCGTGAACTCAGTTAGCTAGTTCAGATGGCAAAGAGTAGGTCAGTATAAGAAGATATCCGAAATAAGCCTACAGCGAAGGCAAAAGCTTAGTCAAAATTCACTGATTTAAATGTCTACGGAGGTATTTGTATCGGTGGCATCCCAAATGAGGTCTTTCTGATACTATGATCTGTAATCAGTTCGAGGTTCAATAAGATGACTCCCGGTAAGCCCATTAGGGTTAGGAACTGGAGGGGTGGTGTGGTGACCGGAACGTCACAAGGTGGGTGTCTTCCCCTTCGGGGGTTGGGATGTCTACTTCGTTCCTATACTCTTCTCTTCTATATAGAGGAGCTTCTGCTATCCTTTTAAATTTTCTCAGATGCGCCTCCAGTTCCCGAAGCTCCTCTACTACTGGTGAGATGATGCTTCATTTCGTTTCAAGTGACGGACAAGTTCCGGGTGAAAAAAAAGTGTGGGTGGGGATACCAGTGGAGAGGGGTCTAGTCAAGAACCCAAAGGGTTTGAGACCGGGAACCCTGATGTCTGGATACAGGGAAAAGTACTTTTCCCTTTATGTATTGTCCGTGGAACTTAGAATTCTGAGCTCTACTTCGTTCAAACGAACGAGTTTGATATGAGATATTATTACATCACTTAGTGATAATGTCCGACCGGAAGCCAACTTCCTGCTGAAAAGTACGTTGCGATTTGGTTAACCACATGTTTTATGAATCGTCTTAATTAAATGATGTAAGTACTTAATATTAATAAACTATAGTTTTTTTTTGTTTTGCGTAGGAGGAGGAAAAAGCTTTACCAGCCGAAATCTGACCGCACAGATGACAGTGTGAGGCTCTCATCCACTAAAATACCTCCCCCGTTCCCGTCACAGGGGCGGCTGGAATCGCCTTTCGGCATAACATCAGCCAGCCCTGAGTGTCGTGGCAGCAGATTACCCCTGCCAGCTACCCTTCCCGTTTGGGCTCCTGCAGTGAAGCCCAAGTAATCAGTGGAGCCCAATAAACTATAGTTTACAATCACTTAATCTGCGTCTATAATGGTTAATATGTTCTAATAATTAATAAATAGTACACATTAACATCACCTTTGCCTTTGTCTCCACGTGGCCTTAACACAATCTCTTTAACAGTTAATAACTTTGGTTTTAACTAATCAATTTTAAAGAGTTATGGCTTAAAACAAATATAATCACTTTTATTAATATTCTGTATTAAAAACTACGCTAACAACTAAATTTGTACCACTCTAAACTATAGCACTATCAACAGCACCACAAAGAGCTGTTGCTTCCTTTGAGTCTCAACATCTTATATACTATAGATACCTTATAAACTTAAATAACTTATAATTTATAAAACTTTATACCTTATAAGTTTATAAAATTTAAATACTTTATAAACCATGAATTACGTGTTCGGAAAGTCGCTGCGCAGTATGCGTTAGAATTACTTAATTCACTCTATTATTTTGGCGTTGGGTTTGTTAACCTGTGGTTTCCCTGGGAGATGCTCAGTATTAAGACAAAGACGTCAGTTGTTGACGTGTAACTGAACGTAGTTCGTTTCGTATATACGTTGTTTCGTTTATCGCAATCAATAGTTGAGAATAATGTATTTTTAGGTAAAGGAATGCGTTTTTATTATTGAACATGTCTTTCATGAAGGCGACAAGCGTGCTGATTTAATGAAGCACAAGTTTAAAAAAAAAAATTAAATAATCCTGTTCCTCACCGCAATGCAGCTCACAACTTATCGAAAAACTGCAGGCAACAGATTTTTTTAAAGATCTGATTGAAGAGGAAGACACCAAAACTAAACGAACAGAACCTGCTTGATATTATGGGTGCTAAGGTTGAAAGTCCATTAAAGTCAATACATTAGTTAGCACAGCAGCAAGATATCAGACTTGCTGTCACACATAAATTTGTAAGAGAAGAACTGAAGCTTTTCCCCTATAAAGTAATGTGCATTCAAGAACTGAAACCTGTAGAACATTCCAAAAGACTAAATTACTGACAACAGTTTCAACATTTTATTGACCAAAATTCCAAAGGTATCCTCGACTTTATGCTTTTTACAGATGAAACGTGGTTTCACCTGCGAGGGTATGTTAATTAAAAAAATTCACGACTATACTCGTAATTGTTGGAGGTAGACTAACCCCCAACAATTACATTAAGCGAAAATTTGGATCTGGGCTAGTGTGAGTAGAACTCGCATTTTGGGTCCAATCTTTTTTAAAACACAGTTAATAGCGATCGTTATTGTACTGTTTTAACAAACTTCATTAATCAGTAAACAGAGAAGGATATCGATTGCAACTGGTTCCAACAAGATGGGATCACAGCGCATACAGTTAACAAGTCAATGACGTTTTTACGAAATATCTTTGGTGAAAGAATAATTTTGGGCCGATTGCGGCCTGCATAATCCCCTGACCTGATTTTCCCTGATTACTTTCTATAGGGGGTTAGAGAAACAAGCAGTGTATCGCAGCAAACCATGCACGACTGACGAATTAAAACAGCAGTAACGGCATACGTAAGCGATATTCCAGTACATAAGCTAGTTAAAATGTTTGAAAAAATATTGAAATATGTTGAACATTGTTGTATTCATGTTTGTAAACTCATTTTCAATACCTTCTTTAAGCTATGCTAGTCATTGTAATCCCTTTCTATTAAATGATGGTAATAAAAATACGAAGTCATAATTAAGTTTCGTCATTACACTTCCATAATTTCATTGCACTGCAATATTCCGAATGCATTGTATTATGATAAATATATGAACACGATAATGTACTGTAGTTTTTTTAATTTTGTAATTTTAGAAGATAAAAACTAAAAATAACAATAAAACCAACAACCAGTTACGTATATGCAATACCATGTAATTAAAAATAAAAAAAGGCAGTAAAATTAATTTTGTTTTTGTCTAATTTGTATTATAAATGTATTTCTAAAATACTGTTAATTTGTCATAAATAGTTGTTTTTCTATTTTGTCATTAATTTATTTTCTCATACATACTTTTCTATAATATCGATTATAAGAGATTTTTAGCAATCGAAATGTCCACTTAGTTTTAGATTTTAATAGTGAACTATTTTTGAAGATAAATAAATTTTCATATATCATATAAAAATCAGTATTTTCATATATCAGATTAATAATGTAGCTGGTTCTGATAACTGAATCTATTTACTATTTGGGGAAACAGTTGTCAGTTATGGATAGGAACCCATCCACGTATCTAGAAAAATTAATTACGTTTTTCAGTTATATTAGCAGAAGCCATTTTTTATTTTTATAATTACTTGTACATAAATTAAAAGTTTTATCTGCATGAATGTCTTATGTATCTCTTTTATGGTAATAAAGTTTGGATTCTGTTCTTTTTATATAATTGCGTGAAGTTTCTTTGTAATCTAATTCATTTTTACTTACTAAATGATACCAATTCTAGTTTGATAGCCATTTGTACAATAAACTACATAAAAAACAAGTATAATTCAGTAATAAATAGTACTTTGTAAGTATAATATTAATCCGTCATCTGAATTTATGTATTGTGGCGGAATAGCTTAGAACACTTTAGAACCATATGGCCCTGAAAAGAGCCGTTCATGTGTTTTTCAAGGTATTCCTGAGAAGGGTTATTGGGTCCCGAAGCTCATCAGAGACCTCTGATGATACTATATGAATAGTAATAATAATAATAAGAATCTTTATTTGGAAAAGTTTCACTAGACTTTCATTGATAAAGTGGTTTGTTTGGTGAACTGTCTAAATGCAACAATATTATTGTATAAATATTTTCTGTTCTGAGAATTTGATCTAGGAACCAAGCGCTACTGAAAGTATTGAAAAGTATTATATTAGTTTGGATTCTTTTTTGAGTTTATGTTGTATATTTACATAAAATATATATTGTGATATAAAATTAATTATAAAATATTATTGAATTCATATAGCAATTTCAATGTTACAGACTATAAATTAATAAAACAAAAATTTGTATTGATTCGTTTGATTTAATATTTTGTAAATCTCTGCTTCTTCATAATACATGTGGATTTAAATTCTGTTTTTGGGATAAATATTTATGTATCTTTAATAAAAATAGATATTAAGTTAATCAAGAAATTTGAATGGCGTACCAGTTTGTAGTAACAACAAATTCATTTGAATTAATTTTAATACGGACAAAATATAAGAAAAAAAGTCTTAAACTTTAGTCAGGAGAAAAATATTTATTTATTTTATTTGAACGAAATTGTGTTCAGAATGATTGGAACACTAACGTATAACACATTTCTTCGATGGAATTATCGAAGCCGAGGAAACTAACAACAAAGGATAATATATGCGGTTACCTTAGTACAACCTGATACAAATTGCATTGTCAGGTAGTTAGATTGTGGAGGGATAGAAGTTCAATTAATGTCTTGGTATACAAGGGGTGATAGAGGCTAGGGTGGTTTGTTAGAGTTTCATCATACTCAAATTGGTAATGTCAGTTCTGCTTTACCAAGTGGAATGTATATATCCTATCATAACGGCTTGCTACCCCTTTTCAACAAGCGGTCAATATGTGTGATACGAGGATGTAAAAGGTGGGTTCCCATTACACTGTCTATCAATACCGGTTTTTACAGATTTCAATTCAAAATGATAATAGCATGATTTTAAGAAAACTTCTATACACAAATTAATATATACTTCATTAAATTTAAAGTTAAGTTTTATTAAACTTAACTTTTAAGTTAATGTAAATGCTATAAAACACAAATAACAATTGAATAAATGAATACATAAAGTAGTTTTTAATTTGTAAGATTGTATATAACTGTAGTGTTAATCACAATAGAAACAAAGTTACATAAAAAATGTGGTTATTCTGCCAACAATCTGACGGCGAATTTCCTTATTTTGATACTAGAAATTTTGAGAGTGTATAGTTTTATTTTATAATTACTTATGTTGTTAAAGTTTCGTATTTTCATTTAACCTGTAATTATTTCTTTCTAACAAGTTTTCGATAGATTACTCTCGCTAATATTATTTTCTCAGAGATTATCTACAAACTGGATATCTCTATATTCCATTCTTTGACAAAAATGTTGACAGGTCGTTGAAAATTCATTCATTAAAGGGTGTTTAATATTATTGATACTTCATTTGAATTATGTAAAGATGGCGAGAATGAAAACAGATGAAAAAGTTGTACAGGATATTGTTAAAATTTGTCCATAGGAAAATAAGTTTTTTTTTATCTGAATATAAAATGTACAATAATTCACACTAACATACAAACCATGAGTAAATATTATTATTAATAAGTAAATATTATCATAATATTTAAATCACACTTCCATCAAAATCCCTCAGATATTATTTATATACCAATATTCCTACATAAAACAATTAATGTTAAGTACACATAAAGTTCAGTTAGAGAACAAAAGAACAAAAGTTAGGTTTGTTCGACACAAAACACAATAGTTCAACACAAAATAAAAATAATCTTAAAAATTCATAAACAATAGAAAAAAATGATAATAAAACTATAATTAGTAATGAATGAACAGTAACGAAAAATTGAACCAAGTGAAATATAAATATAATAGGTAACACAAACTTCCACTTCAAATCACATTAAGTTAAAAAGAACCACAAGTCGTTTTAGCCTTCTAACGTCTTAACAATTGTCTAGAAGGTTAAGAGCTGAATAATTCAGGTGGTTGTTTAGCTGTAATTTATACATTTATTTTTTAAATCGCTCTTTTTCTTCTCGAATATAGGTAAAACCAGTTATTCGAGATTTCACATTTCTTTACTAACCAAGATGCCTCTGTGGTGTTCCTCAGTAATTTATCTTGCAATCGCTATATAATTTCGACGTTGTCGCTGCTTGCTATAACCCAAAATTGAATCCCATAGTTCCAAATCGGTTTCAGGATCGTCGTGTTCAATAATTGTTTGTTGGGTAGTTAAAGCCGTAATCTCTTTATCTTAAACTAATCCTTGAGGAACCCCCGACTTAGTGTCAAAGCACTCAGACAACTCCTGATTAGTTTTCACCTATGAAAAACGTCCATCTAGACAGCTGCGTTGAACCGAATAATATGACTGAAGTAGGATCTTTTTCAACTTGTATTACTGACGAGAAAGCCATACCTTGTCAAAGGCCTGCTGAACAATCAAGAAAGCAATCGAACAGTATTTCATCAAAGCACTTGCTGGTACTCTAAATAAGTATGTGCGTTTGCTCAGTATTAGAATGACCACCTCAGAAGACAAAATAATGGTCAGGAATAACAAGATCATGTTCAATAATCGGCTCAACTAAAAATTTTAGACAAAAATCTGAAGGCTGAGATAAAAGGGTGAGGATTGAGGGTGAGATAAAATCTCTCAAACATTTTAGACAAAACCGATAATACACTTATAAGACTATATGAAAGATACCTCATGCATCGCTTTACCTGTGTTGGCGAAACAGGCCAACCAAAACTCGTTGGAGGACAGGTAATGGTTAAACAAAAAAATATTGACACAAAAAGCTCTGGTAGAAAAAGACTGTTATAATAAAGGTAATATGATAACAATTAATTTACATTTAAAATACAAATCAGTACATCAGTAATGAATAACATTAAAATGTTCACTATATATAATTTAGTAAAATGAGTAATTATAATTATGTTTTTATTATAAAATAATCTATAAAATTATAGATACACAACACCCTAAAATAATAATAATAAAATAATAGATGGAAATAATCCGTTTATTTTAATATAGATCAAAATAATCCATTTACACTATTCTGAAAATGCTGTAACTGTACAGTCATATAATCCAAAATAATTTAATTAAAAAACAAGTCTTTTAATAAAAAAAATTTAAAAGGCCAGAATTTAAAAAACAAGAGAATAACAACACCTCTTAACGGCACATAAAGAGAGATTTGATATAAAGTATAAACGTTAAGATAATATTACAGTATTGCTGAATACATCATCAATAAATAATTATTATTGATAATTCATCATAAATTTAAAGTATAGTCAAAAGAAAAATTGTTTTAATCTGTTTCTAATTCACAAGATATGAGAAATATTAATACACATACTATACTTTACAGTAACAATTACACGGAATCGATTAAAAATCTTATATTAACAATATAAGATATAAATTTACAATTATTAAATATGTAACACTACTGTTAATGTAATTCTCAATTATTTTAAGTAAACAATGAAAAACTTAAACAAAAACTCACTTTACAATACCTACACAAAACAAGAAAAGTCGATGATACTCGAGGATGAGGCGTAGAGCGTGAATATATATAAGAGAGACGCATCCAGATATCTAGGACTACGGTGACCAAACAAGAAGTGAAGAAGAACAGCAATGATCAAGAACCAATAGGTTCTTGATAAGGGAGGACTGACGAAAGAACAAAGAAAAAAGATAAAGCTGCTGGAAAAGTTTCGCGTAACGCCACGAACAAAATTATTAGAATGCGAAGGACAAAGAATTGGTGAACCCAGGAGTCGGAGAACGTCCTGTTCGCTCTTGTTCATAATACAGCTCAACTAGTAAGCCCTTCACCCAGCTTCGATATGAGCCACAATCGACCCTTTCGTTATCGAGAATACAATTTCCTACGAACTGTATGTAATACACGTTAGACGTCAAGTCCAGACTTGACGTCACTTGGCTTTTCTGACTTCAGCATACAATGATTGAAATTCCTTAAGTGACGTAGAAGTTCAACTGTTCTGGGATCGTTATCAGATCCAAGGCCATTAAGTTATTTGCAACCCAGAGATACGTTGAGGTGTATGGTAACGATCAATCCTTTAAAGTCGTGCCTCTATTAGTTATTCGCCGAGAATCCCAGAGATGATTTCGTGTTCCAAACATCTACGATAAACGGGATACTACCGTTGAAAAAATCTCAGAGAATGAGCCATCCGTGATGGTGTGACGAGGAGGACAGTAGATCGCCGACAATCTGAGAGGTCCAAGCCAGTTCTGGATCTCAACCGTGATCGTCTGAATGTAATCTCACCCATACCCTAATAGTTGGTGCTGCTTTATCGCATTTCTGATGAGCACTGCAGTGCCTTCTGCACTCGACCATCAGGATGATTAGTCGTGTATATTGAATATCATCGAAGATGAAACTATTACTATTCGTGAACTGTGTTTCAAGGAAGAACAACATCTAATGACATCATTGAAGTTTCTATTTCTGACCTCGACCAGCAAAACATTGGTATTCCAAGTAGCGGCACTTACAAATCTATACATACATATAAATATTTTGCTTGCTGATCACCTTAGTAAGTAAGACTATTAGATTATCTATTTAGTAAACTAGAATTTCTATGTTATTTGTTCGTCTCTATAGTTCGTCATGAATGTCACGCTGTACAGTTGCGGTATGTGATCTATGACTAGCGTTAGGTCCTTAGCCGTTCTATTAATAAATGAAGGAAAATTTACATTGCCTAATTAAAGGAAGCGCTCCATTTGTTCTGAATCTTGAATGAAGTATCATTTTTAAAAGAAGATTGTACTTTCTGCTTCTGTTTCCTGACAAAGAATTTCCTTATAACTGTTCACTGTTTGTAACTTGCGGAATGATCTGATTTCAGAGCCCAAAGTAGCTAGAGTATTCCTATTTTTGGGAAAATTTGCAATTCTATGGCGCGCTGAACATTTAGATGTAATAGTTAATGCAGTAATAATGTAGTTAATGCAGTAGTTGTTACTGTGACCATACTGTTGGCCTTGCATAAACTACACTAATCCAGGAGATTTTCTGGCTATCTCTAACACCTCTCTACGCATTGTATCTGAAACATACTTGCTGTTGTTTTTGGGCTCCAAATTAATGATAAAAACCGACGTTGACCCAACTTTGTCACTCGTTGACCGGAATTGATTATGCTTCGTACTACATGTCCGTATTTCTCAATTTATCCCTTGATGATAACAAAGGGAGTCGAGAAGTGTAAATTCCTCAGAACAACGCCAAATGCCCTCTCGTTTTTCCTCATGAACATGTGATTAATCAAATTGTATTCACGGACAAAATCAATTATCCTCTTGTAGAGGTTCCCTTGGAACCATAATTAGTTGCTTTGAGCTTAATTACCTTTATAATGTAGTCACATTTACTAATATTCGTTTTTAAGAACTCGTAAGTATTCATTACATCGGTAATGCCGTATAGAACTATCAGCGGGTTCCTATTGATTTTCTTTTGAGCCTCGTTTTAAGCATCAACGTTTTCATTCTCAATCGGCAAGTCCTGTTAACCATGTGACAGAGCTAATTCATTAGTGACAGCAACGGGCGTTCGCGATTCTTTGGGGCTGCGTAAGACTGGCACAGTCTGACATGTTGTAGTAATTGACCATGAATCTGCGATATCATTATTCGTCTCGCTTTCAGAGGCGTCATTTAGACCGAAAACAAAGTTATCTTTAATCTTTTGACGATGAGATTGTTTCCTGGAATCCCTCTTTGACAGTATCAAGGGTCCACGTTTTTCAGAAGGCAGTAAACAAGAACTATTTGTTTCGTTCTCCACATTTGGAAGAACATGAAGCTGATTCATAATTAACCTATCCAATTCTGGCTGTAGATTTAACTCAAAAATTCGATAAAAATTGGCAAAAATAGAGTTTAAATAAATATATAAATGGAGTTAAGTAATAAAATACCCTTCTGAATGATGCTATAGTAATCCAGATCATCAATGTAATATTTAAATTTCATAATAACACAAAATTAAAATCAGGAGATAAACAAACTTCCTTCTATTACAAACGGCTGTAGTAATAAATACACCTCCAAAATAAATATGTCTGGAAATAATGTGTAATATTTTTATTAATCTGTAATATTATTGAAAATTAAAAGAAATCACATATATCCAGGATTGAAGCTATGAATAGCGTTGAATTATTTTGTCAAAACTACACCCTTTTGAAAAGAAAGTAGATCTTTTTTGAGGAGAAAACAGATTTAATTAGAAACGAATATTGGACACGTATTCAAATTTTCAAATGAACCTTTTGAAAGTATAAACTGGAAATCTCTTTAACTCCAGTCAATTTTATACCAAATTTGGGTAATATTTAACCCATTCAAATAGAATTTTCTGTAGTATCTACGGAAAAAAGTATATAAATTAAAACTAGCCAGTACAATAGACCAATAATACCCGTAACAACTAAAAATAAATCAGTACATCTGTAAATACATTTTAATGATTTTAAATTTTTAAATACTTAATCAATATGAACATTATTATTAACAATAAAAATGTTAATATTGTTGATATTAAAAATATGTTCAGTGGCCAGTTATCCTTGATGAGCTAAAAGAGAGGAAGTTCAGTGAGAACATACTCCGAATGATCAACAGCTATCTTCATGAGAGAAAACTTAGGATAGCTACAAAAGCTGGCGAATTAGGCCTTACTATAGTTGGAGGGGTCCCACATGGGTCGATCCTTGGGCCGCTTCTACAGAATCTGGCCTTTAACGAATTCTTAAGCTGCTGTTTGAAGGGGACGTCGAAGTAGTAGCATATTCTGATGATTTGATTCTGCTTGTGGCCGGCCATTCAAAGACTGAAGGGAAGGAGGTTGCTGACTAGTCTATTCGTCGTATAAGTGGTTGGCTGGAGGCGAGAAGCCTTCACTTGGCTCCGAATAAGTCATCTCTTACGGGACATCCATGTGGATATAGACGGTATTAGTGTATCCCTATTTACCATGCTGTGGCTGAAACATGGCAGAAATATTTTTTCTGCCACAGAATTATATCAATGGACATCACTTCTTTAACAGCTTCAGTGGTTGATCATCCCTCTCAAAAACCATACTGTCTAGGACTGAGCATTCCTTTGACTCAATATCCGCATTTAGTCTCCTCACCAGCATTCTTTCAAAAAGCTTACATACATTATTTATCAAGCAAGGCCTATACGCACCAGGAGCATCCTAAGCTCCAGGTTTTCTGACAAACACCATCCTAGATTTCTTCTAACTCTTCGGGAGGTAAAACGTCTATTAATATTTGAATACTTTGAATATATTGAATACCATAGGGCTCCGAACTTTTATAAATTTTCATTTTCTTGCCAGGCATTGTAATGTCCTCCAGTTAAAACAAGTCGATTTTTCTGCCACTATTTCCTCTTTGTATAGGTTTTCTCCAACTGGGGAAAAGCTCCCTAACACATTGCCGAAATTTATCTTTTCGTATTTAGCCTCTATTACATTTTTATGAGTAATTTGATACTCGTCATGATTTCCGTTATGGAAAAGGATACTTAATTTTCAAGAGCGTTGTATTTAATTTTAGTTATATCTTTCCAATACTGCTATATGTTTATTCTTACTATAACAGTATAATCAGGTAAACTGCATTCTTATGTTTTATTATAATAGCTTATATGTGTTTCTGAAAGACGTTTCTTCAAATTCCTTGTTGTCATTTCTAAGTAAAATCTTTTTAAAAAGATATTTTCTTTGATTTAGATTTTTTATTAACTTCTTCTTTTATTTATATTCGTATAGTTAGGTTTTAAATCATGAGTCATTGTTTCTTAGAAATATTTAATTTACTTAAATATTATTATATTAAAAACATAAAATGATAAATATTAAAATAACTGATTGTTTTTCATGACATTTATTAATGTTGTTATATTTTATATAGATTTTTTAAACCCTATTGCCGTTCATTTTTTTTTTTAATCGAACAGTTGCGAAGGAATACCAGTTACAAACACCCCCTTGGGGTCTTCATGGGGGAGTTTGGGCTAAAAGCAGATTCGGCAAGGTGTTACTTAAGTGCGTGTATGTGCCTGCTTTCTACTGACTAAACCTCCTCTCACCGCTTCTCCCCTCCTGATCCGCAGTTAAGCATTACTCAGCCTCGGGAGGTGACTTTGGGGGTCCAGAGACTAGGAGTCTCCGTGCTTCATCATTGTCACCCATCCACATAAGTGCGGACAGACAGAAGGCTGTCTTTCACCCTTTCAACCACCGGTCCTTACTCTTCACCTCTCTATCTTTTTCTGTTTAGTCTCCGGACTTACCGTAAGGTATTACTTCAGAAGATGAATGAGGATGATATGTATGAATTTGAAATGTAGTCTTATACAATCTCAGGTCAATTACTCCCGAGAAGTGTGGTTAATTGTAACCTAACCACCAAAGAAACCGGTATCGACGATCTAGTATTAAAATCCGTATAAGAATAACTACCTTTACTAGGATTTGAACCTTAGAACTCTCGACTTCAAAATCAGCTGATTTGCGATGTCGCGTTAACCACTAGACCAGTCCGGTAGGCTCTATTCTTCCCTGCCTCTCAGGTCTTTAACAATTATCTCTGAGCATCCAGTAACCTCTAATCCTCTCTGCTGTTAGGCAAGGCACGTGCCATTTTCTGGCGTCTATTGATTTTGGTTTGAGTATGCATATTGCTAACTGTGCTACTCTATGTCATTCCTTCTTTCCAGACAGAATGTGTTCTACAGTTGTTTCTGGAGGTAGCCAGTCCAATCCAAGCCCAGAAAATGTAAAGTCCAGAAAAGGCCAATAGATTTCTCGAGGTTGAAAGAAGGTTAATAAGGAAAACCCATGCTCAAACGGTAACAGAAAAAGGAAGATTTAAAAAGGATCGCTATCGAAATTAAAAAGATCTAGAAACAGAGATAACATAAATAAGGCTACATTTCTTGGGGGGGGGGATATGATCTGGATGGACGCAAACAGATTAAATAAACAAATTTTTAACAAGCTGTGGAACATGAAAAGCAAATTCAAATTATCTGAAATAGATGGAAGAGGACCTCCAAAGTATAAGCTTGAAATAAGAGGAAAGTTTCGATAGAGGTAACTTCCGAAGACTAGCCGGCCTCCGTGGAGCGAGTGGTAGCGCCTCGGCCTTTCATCCGGAGGTCCGGGTTCGAATCCCGGTCAGGCATGGCATTTTTCACACACAATACAATTAATTCATCTTATCCTCCGAAGATATACCTTAACGGTGGTTCCGGAGGTTAAACAAAAAAAAACAAATAATTCCGAAGACTAATTTTCAACATTCTTAAGGCAGAAAGAAAAGGGATAGATAAGCAAACACGAAGCCATACCGAAAAAATTAGAAATGCATGGAATAGGGAAAAAAGCTAGAAGAAAATATTATTTGTATGTTTTGAAGTAGACCTTTTTGCATAAAAAAATAATTATTTAAAAAGAAAAGGTAGAACCGACATCAAAATTCTCTAAAATAATTAATTAATTAATTCCTTAGACACTTTTTTTGAATCGGCGGCTACTTCTACAAAATTAATTTCTAGATATAATAAATTTGTTCTATAATACAATATAGATATACTACATAAAAACCAATACTGATATTACATAGGTGAGATGTAATATCGGTGGGATACAACACCACCGATATTACATACCAAAAAACACCGGTATCCACGATCGGTATCATAAGTGCGGATAGACGACAGCTTCGCAGGAGGCTGTCTTTCACCCTTTCACCCACCGGTCCTTATTCTTCACCTCTCTCTCTTTTTCTGTTTAGCCTCCGGAAGTAACGTTTGGTACTACTTCAGAGGATGAATGAGGATGATATGTATGAATGTGAATGAAGTGTAGTCTTGTACAATCTCAGGTTGACCACTCTTGAGAAGTGTGGTTAGTTGAAACCCAACCACCAAAGAACACCGGTATCCAAGATCTAGTATTCAAATCCGTATAAAAATAACTACCGTTACTAGGATTTGAACCTTAGAACTCTCGATATCGATCGACACTCCGTGTCATTGATGACACTCATGATTTATTAAATAACTTGCGGTTCGGCGAAATTAAAACTGGCTAATTGGAAATGTTTCGCGAAAGAAGGAGGGTATCATTAACAGACAAATTTTCAGATGGAAATACTGTAAAATTATTTCCAACTATTAAATTAATTGATGAATATAACCGTATTATGGCATCAAAAACAAGTTTAGATTGAATTTATATTATTAACACTATTGATGATTCATGAAAGCTGCAGCGTAAGAGAAAACTACCCTCGGGAGTGGTAGACGTCAATAACTGTGGTGCCTGTTGTAAAATGTATACTTGGCAGAGGGTTGAAGAGTTATGTTAAGGCGTAATAAATCGATTTCTGATGGTTTTCTTAACGGCGCAATGGGAATTGTAAAGAAATTGAAATGGAGTGGGCTACGAAGGGACAAACTGAAAGAGGTGAGTTACCAAAAGCTGTGTTAATAAAATTTTATGACGAAACAATAGATAGAAAAATTAATGATAAAGGTGGTTGTGTGGCTATTACACCAATAAGTACAACGTTTCAAGCTATTAAATTATATGGCGATGTAGAAGACGTATATCTTTAATTTTAAGTTGGGCTGTAACAGTGCAAAATTGAAAGGTAGGGCAATGTTAAATACACATAGAATAGAGCTGTAGTAGATTTAGGGAAAAACGTTTTTGTAAAAAGGACACTAGTTCATGTTGTTCTTAGTAGAGTCAGAAGCTTAGATGGTTTAGCTTAGTTATTCGACTTTGCAAGAGATCTCAATAGATCATGTAAAGTGATGTCTATGTATAGAATTATAAGATTCTCACTCTCGATATCGAATTTCTGTATATAATCCATAATATAAATTGGATTTGAAAGGTTTAAGACGAGATTACTCCATTTTTATCATCTTATTAACGGTGCTACATTTCTTGTGCGGAAACTTATATTACCCACCCTACAGAAAACCATATAATATCATCTAACGTGACGTACACATATAGAATACTAGCGTACCGCTGTCTCTACCTGCCCGCCGGACGGCGAAAAGTTTTTTTTATCAATTTTCAGACCGAACTTTTGTATGTAAAATATTTTCATCATCATGGTATCACGGCGAAAAGCAGCTACATCGAATGCTACAAGATATATTTCAATCAGATTAATAGGAAAACTTTATGCGCGAAAATAAAAAAAAATATACGGTTGCTTATAAAACCTCCTTTTTTGAAGTCTGTTAAAAATAACAAGTCTTATAAATAATTAATTAATTTTGAAAACAATTACAACAGAGAAATGAAAGTAGCATTCGTTTATTGCTTGATGAAATGATTATGGAAATGGAATTTTGTAGCGTACGAAAAATGACCCGCCTGACCGGAATTCAAATCAGGGATTCATATGATATACCGAGAAGCTACCACTCCGCCACAGAGATTCGCTTCTTCATTTTATGTAATTAAAAACCAGTGTTAAAATATTTAAACGATTTTACAAAGCATATACATTATAACAAAATTATCCCAGGAGTTTACAAAACCTGTTTACTTCTAACTTTTAGAGACATCAAGATCAGTAACTAAATAAATATACTGATAACCTGAAAACATTAAAAAAAAATTTTTTAAAGATGATTTTAAAGATAGATGGGTACTGGAAATTATTTATTAGTTGGTTTGTGTTTATATTTATGAATTTTATTTATAACATCGTACAGAGACTAGAAGACAGTCTCAAATTAGTCACCAGGTAAAGTGTTATGTTGTTCCATAAAAGAAAAGTATTCTCACGGTAGTACCTTTTTGTGATAAAATGGAGAAAACCGACACCCTAAAACTTCAGATTTCTCAGCTTAATTATTATTATTTTTTGTAGTATAGTGTGACTTTATAATATAAGGTGATTTGAATTCTAACAGAACCGTGCATTTATTTAACCGTGTATTGCATTTAATTGTTATGAACCCTATTAACCTACTTTTACAACAGCATTATAAAATTTAAGCGTTAAGAAAGTAAAGTACGGGTGTGATCCCGAATTTTGAAGCTTGATTCTAGACGATTGAAGCTGCTCCATCTCTTATTCTACTACCTTTTTCGCTTAACATAAGATTTACTCAATTAAATTGTTATTTTATTTCATACACGACAGCAATTTCATATATCTGCATAATATTTTTTTCAGTTAAATATTCTTTCTTAAAGGGTAAAATTCCACTTTACCTTTCTATTCATGAATAAATTTTATTTATTACTCTGTAATGATATAATAAGTTTTCCGTAATTAATAAAAAAATTTTATGAAGATCTGGGATGTATTTTTTTTAATCCATTCTGTTTGCCGTATGTCGAATTCATCTGAATGTAGTAGTCAGCATTTTTTAAACGTGATCACCAATTGACTACAATTTTGTGGTAGAAATCCCTTTTTTCTGGGTGTTTTGTATATAATTAACATTCCGCTTTAAGAAATTGAAATTTAAAATTTGCGTTTGAAATTGTTACTCTACGATTAAGACGAGGAATGAGTAAAAAAATATGCTATTTATAAGGGGGCAGAATCAGTCTTTTATTGATTCTAAATGCGATCAGTAATCTATATGTTAAAATCTAATTTCATGCTTTTCAGTAAGGACTTTCTTCTTATATCCAGATTTTTCCCCATTAAGACCTAATTCTTTTAATATTTGCAAATTCTGTAGTTGCGTATGAAGTTAATTTGCTCTCCTCGTTACTTATTTATCAAAATTATTTGAATCTTGACGAGTTGTTCAGATCAAATTGTTCATCAGATAGATCTTTTTTTTAACATCCGGAACCACTGTTAAAAGTATATCTTCAGAGGATGAGATGAATGAATGCTTGTGTGAAAAATTCTATGCCTAATCGGGATTCGAACCCGGGGCTTCCGGATGAAAGGCGCCGAGACGCTATCATTCGCACCACGGAGGCCGGCCTTCAGATAGATCTACTAATAATAATTTATTCAACGATTGCTTTTTCTGTTTGTTTATACTTGCAGTTCCTGTTCCTTCCACATCCTATTTAATTATTTCAGCAATATGCTGATTCACTTTTGTTGATTATCCAAATCGATCAGATTTTTTTTTTCACAAAGCAGTCAATAAAATTGATTAAATCCCTAGACTGCCATTTTAATTTTTGTGATTTCTCTGTGTATTTGAGTTTATTCATTTTGCATGAAACTAAGACAGTAAAAAAAAATAATTTAAAATTGCAAAGAATATAGCGATAGATAATTGGATCAAAAAGGAAAAGAATTAAAAGCTCTTAAATTTTCTTATACAGTGCGTATACAATCTAAGAATGTCACAACCGATTAACGGTACCAAATGATATTCATTCTACGCGCCTCTAAATACACGCAAGGATGCTTGTTTGTTTTCGCATCGCCAATTATTTTTTTTTTTTTCGCTTTTTTTCATGCAATATCTTCAAATGTCATGAGAAAATGAATAATAATGTTTTATGATAAAATTAAGCTTAATTAAATGATGGATGGCTTAGTGAAATGATGGTAAAAAAAGTAAATTTTTAAGAAAAAATAAAAATTGCAAAAACACTAATAAATAACAATAAGAATCGTACAAATGTAGTTTAAATTAATAAACTGTAATATAAACACAATACATCACACTTTTGGAGGATAAAACTCGCGAATGCTATTGAGAATAGAATTAAAGATATTTTCGCCTATTCCAATATTTTTACATCATATGAATTCAGCTAAATAATACTTCAAATGAGATCAAGCATTGCCACGATGTTTTTTATGCCTCCATTTGCAAGAACCCCACAATATTTCAATATTTTGAGTGTGGACTCCTTCTTTGAAACTTTTTTCTTCTTTTTTTTTTTTAACCTTCGGAATTACCGTTAAGGTATATCATCAGAGGATGAGATGAATGAATTGTAGCGTGTGTGAAAAATGCCATGCCTGAAACTGCAAAATTATATTTGTAATTCACTTTTGTATGATGAAAGCCTTCTTTTTCTAAAGTAGAAATTTGATGTGCTCTTCAGTTGTCTGACCAGTATCATTTTTAATTCTTTTTTTTATGACATTCAACAGTGTTACAGCAGATCGATCAGGTACTATTTATATAAAACACTCCTTTGACTCACGACAAATGCCAATAAAAAACAACAAAAAGGCATTGTTATGGTAATACTCTCCCAGCATTGTTTTTCCTTTTTGTGAATTAACTTTTATCAATTCCTGCTATAAACCCTCGTCTTCCCATTTTCGACACAGCTCTATTTTGAATAGAATGAACACAAACTTCTATAATTATTTCAATCGATTATGGCGTTTTGTCCCATTTCTAACTCAATTTCACACCATTTTACACTTGTCAATCAGAGTACCAACAGTAAATAAATCTAATGATTTTTACAAACCTAAACTAATTTAGATTTTAAGTAACCTAAAATCTGGTTTTATATTTAATACAATATAAAGTTATCAGCGTATGCTTATGCTTACGTAACCAGAAGATTCATCCCACCAAAGGCAAGGTGTTTTCACTAATTACTTCATTATGAATGGGTTAGAATGAAAGTGGTTAAATTTTAACAGAGAACATATATATATATATGTATATATTACTAGATTATCTGTCTGCATGTTTAAAAAACTCATTAATAATTTTATGAGACTTATTTTTCCTATATTGTAAAATTTTAATAAATTACTTTTTACAGTAATAAAAATAGGATCAATAAGCAAAGACCATCTTTGTCATTATCAGAAAAGTCAAAGGAATTTTAAATCGCTTAGTCGGAACCATTTGCTCCTGTTGTGTTGAAATTAACGTGTTAAACTAGTATAATGTCCGATAATAGTTAAAGTAACTGGATGATGTTCAGAACGTCGATAGAAGCGGTGTCATGACTTTATTTCCTCAACTGCAAGTTGAGAAATTGATGAACTTTTTTTGGTGGTGCGTTGTTGGATTTCTTCTTTGAGAAGTTGGAAGAAATTTCCCTTTCCTTGCTGAAGTGGGGTTGCTCTTTCATCTAAATTTCCTTATATGAAAATGTTTACTGATGTGTTTAGTACATAATAATTTTTCAATTTGGTAACTCAAATCATCTGATGTTATAATTGAGGCTTGTAATAAAGAAATTTCTTCTTTCAAATAAAAAAAATGTTTTATTTCATCTTCGTAATTTTCTTCCAGCTTAGATTCTTCACGTAACAATTACTTGTGTTAATTGGTTAAATTTAAAAAAAGAAGTAACGTCTTGCTTAGTAAATAGAGAATGTAATATAAGAACAATAACGATTAGAAATATAATTTCATTCCATTTGTGATAAATTCTTTGACCAATGTAATTATCTAATCAAAAAATGTATGCGTTAACGTGAAGTTGATTTCATTTGTGAGATTACTTGATAAGAAGCCATTGTTTTCAGACAGGTTGTACGCAAAGTATCTACTACAGGACAAGAAGATTCGAAATTCTTGACGGTGGCTGTGTATTTTTTAATAGCATTTAATAAAACACATCATTCTTTTTTTTAGTAATTTGTTTTTATGTTGAGAAAAAATATTTGGGACATTACTTCGAATTTTTTTAACAGTTCTTAAAGAATTATTATATATATCTGGAGGATAAATGATAAAAAATCATTCAGACCTTTATTTTAGAACACAGGGCGACGTATTTTTAATATTTCTTAGCTACACCTTCCTTAGCCCACCGGGCTGGTCTAGTGGTTAACGCGACATCGCAAATCAGCTGATTTCGATATCGAGAGTTCTAAGATTCAAATCCTAGTAAAGGTAGTTACTTTTATACGGATTTGAATACATCTTTGGATACCGGTGTTCTTTGGTGGTTGGGTTTCAATTAACCACACTTCTCGAGAGTGGTCGACCTGAGATTTTACAAGACTAAATTTCATTCAATTTCTTCTTAAAATTTTCTTCTTCTTCAAACAGATAAAGAAAACTTCATTAAAATTCATACATATCATCCTCATTCATCCTCTGAACTAATACCTTACGGTAGTTTCGGAGGCTAAGCCGAAAAAGAGAAGTTACACCTAACTTTATTTTACTAATTGTTACTGCCAATTAGTAATGCAGACGTAAAAGTCAAGCTCGTCAAGTCAAGTCAGGTTCGAATGTCATTCGAACTTCATTTGTGTATCATTAAAAAATCTATATAATTAATCAGAAAGAATCAAACGTTATATTAGTGCATGTACCATAATTACTTCATCAGAATGCCACAGAGGGGTTATTACTTGTCTTTCTAAATACGAGAGTAACAAGTATCTTTATTGCGGAAAAGTTAATATTATATTTTAGTGCTAAAGGTATTTCAGACGACAAGATGAACTAGCTTTTACCAAACTTCATTCTGATGTCGGTTCTAATTTACGAAACAGTCTGAACTGGCTATTCGGAGATGAACGAACTACAGGTACAGTCGTTGCAAGAATAAGGGAGATCCCCCTGCGATCTCAATATAACAATGCTGTTCAAGATTATGAATACTTCATGAATGTTGTAAATTAAACAATCATCACTTACTTACACTTTTTTTTTGTATATTATTAAATGAGTAGGGTAACTATAAATCTTATTTACTACGTAAATAAAAAGCGAAAAAATCATAGGATAGGAATATTAAGGCATAACTGGATTATTAATAATCAAGGGCCTATATAATTAATCAGTAAACTATTGTTCCATGAATAACAGAATATTTTTAATATTTTGGCTGGAATTTAAAATTATGTTATAATTAATCTTGATATAAAAAGTGTACCGTATTGTCCTTATTATAACTCATAAATAGACGTTATAATACAACGTTGAAAGTTTTATAATTTGTTTTCTTTGAAGAAAAAACTGTTAAAACTTGAAAACAGCTAACAACTTAATTGCAGTCAATGGTTTTTAAATTATCTATAGTTTCAGATTTGCTTTTTTACGAATATCCTGTGCCAACATAGAATCTTTGCCAGAACGATCAGTATCTTAACTGTACGCGACAAGTTTTTCAGGCAGCAATCAATCACAGTTTCTCCCGGTATCATTAACAGCTTCCCCTGACAACCAGGATTTTGTTACAAAAACATAGGTTGTGGTTGCCAGAACTGCCGCTCCTATTTACCAGTTAAACTTGTTTTGTTGTACTAAAAGATTTGTAAGTGTCAAGATAATCTTTTTCCACCTTGAAAAAATCTTGAATAATTTTATGTCATTTATCTTCCATTTTTATAACAAACCAAGACAAAACTGATTGACTTTTTTAGTTTTATTCAAGAATTTCCCTTCTGTAAAAATGAAAATAATCTAATTCATTTTCATTTATATCATCCAATTCACGGCAATTCTTTTTTTATTTTTAAAGATATTTTGTATAAAATAAATTCTGTTAGAATTTCTTCGAACAAATAGGATTTCAAAATTAAATATATTTATTAGTTTCTTCATAAAATTGCACCACTTAGAAGAGAAAAATTTTATTTATGGTAACTTTGTAATTAATAAGTTCCTAAAATGAGTTTATATTTGAAAGAATCCGGATATTGAATTATCTAGAAGATATTAAGGATATTTCATTGTTTATCAACGCCTGGTATCATCATTGCTAAATTAATATGAATGATATGAGTAAATGAAACGAACCGTAAATCGATTCGTATCTTTTAGTACACGATTCGTATCATGTGTCAAGATCATGTGAAAAAAACAAATATATAACTTGGCAGAATTTAAAAATTTGAAACGTACATGCACAGTAGGTTTACAAGGATATCTGAAGAATGTTGGTGCTAATAAAGTGTAGAGGGATGAGGAAGAATACCGTGAGAAGATATCGTCCATCACAAGAAGCTAGTCAGTTCAGAAATCCATCTCTAACCTAAGCGTCAATAGAGAATTCTAAACTTTAACGAGTAATATTAATATAGATGCAACCTAAGACAAGGGATGCCTTCCTATTGTAATTATATATTTTTGGTTAATTGAAAATATATATATCTTTGCTGATGAGTTTGAACTTCAATAGCTTCCTAGATATAGGTAAAAATCAAAAAATGTTAAATTTTCTACCAACTTTGCTGTTAAACAATGTAATCAGTAATAATTTTACTGAGGTTTTTATAAAAAAAAAACTGATGAAAAGTTCCAACTTGTGATTAATATTTTATATTTGTTCCTAGTACATTATATATAAAAGGGAGTCCGAGAAGAGTGTTCCCTATCCCTCTTACTTTTTACTTTTATCTTTACGAAGAACTAGCAGTTAATGAAGTTAAAGAACAGTTTAAAACTAGAGTAACAGTGCAAGGTAAAAAGATAAAGATGCTACGATTTTCTGACGATGTAGTAATTCTAGCAGAAAGTAAAAAAGATTTAGGAGAAACTTTGCATGGCATGGATGAAGTCCTACGCAACAACTACCGCATGAAAATAAACAAGAACAAAACGAAAGTAATGAAATGTCGTAGAAATAATGTAAATGGACCACTGAATATAAAAGTAGGAAGAGAAAAGATTACTGAGGCAGAAGATAATATTTTGTTATTTGGGAAGTAGAATTACTAAAGATGGACGAAGCAGCATCGATATAAAATGCCGAATAGATATTTCTGTGAGATGTATAATTTTCTTGCATCAAAAATTAATTTAAACGTCAGGAAAATATTTCTGAAAGTATATGTTTGGAGCGAAGCTTTATATTGAAGTGAAACTTGATCGGTGTATCTGAGAAGAAAAGATTAGAAGCTTTTGAAATGTGATGTTACAGGAAAATGTTAAAAATCAGATGAGTGGATAAAGTGACAAATGAAGAGGTTTTACGGCAAATCAATAAAAAAAAGAAGCATTTGGAAAAATATATTTAAAAGAAAAGACAGACTTATAGTGCACATATTAAGGCATCCTGGAATAGTTGCTTTGATACTGGAGGGACAGTAGATGGGAGAAATTGTGCGGGCAGGCAACGGTTGGAATATGTAAAACAAATTCTTATTAAGGCTGTAGGAGGTACGATGAAATTGTTAGGGATGTAGGATTCCCTATCTAGTGCCAGTCGTGGCACTAGATAGGGAATCTTGGAGAGCTGCATCAAACCAGTCAAATGACTGATGACAAGAAAAAAATTATATTATAGAATATAATATATATATTTATTTATTTGTAATATATATTTCTGTTATATATTTGTTTCTATTTGTGATTAATTAAATCACAAATTCCTAACACAAATTTACTTCCCTATAAAACTAGGACGATGTGTAAAAAATGATCTATTAACGATTTCACATTGTCCTCGCTTATTTCGATCATTTAGTAAAGAATGATTTTCAGATTATCAACCAATATCTATTACAATCAGTTACTTTTAAAAATTTTAAATATATATATATATATATTCTTATTTTTTTAGCTCTGTTACAAAAAAAGAATTAAGAATTTTTTTTTTGTAACTTATATGTTTCAAAGTATCGTCGAGTCCAAACTCGTTGGCGTTTGTCCAAACTTTGAGTATCGTTGAGTTTTGGACTCAAAACTTCGATTTGATTAAAGGAATATAATCAGAAAAATAAAGTATTCCGATGAGGGAAAGGTGATAATTGAAAAAAAGCTTTTAAAAATAATTTCATTAAACTGGAAAACTACTCTAATCACAGTCTTATAACAGTAAATTTCCCATTTTTTATCATAATAATAAAAGTTGACTCTTCTTTCAATCACTGACCTCAAAGTGCCAGAGCTAATAGATTCTTGATAAACTTTCGTACTATGAAGCGAAATAACTAACAATGTTTAATTTATAAATATTTATACATCTTAATTTAATAATATTTGTTTTTCTCTGTTCACTGTTTACATTTAAAAAAAAAGTTATTTAAAAATTACAATACTTGACTAAAACAACATTTTCCCCGAAAAGCGCCCAATAATTGGAATACATAAGTTTGAATTGGGTTACAAGTTTTTATTGTTTATAAAAATATTTTTATTTAGTTTTTCTTCAGATTTTGAACAAAGATTATGGATTTTTAGTGGTAAAACTGAATAGACTTGACGGTAACTGTTCTGCTTCCTAATTACCTTTTAATTTACAAATTGCAATTTTATACATAATAAATAAACTCTAAAGCAGAGGCGATCATTCAACCATCAGTAACCATCATTCAACTGATGGTTACTGATTGGTTGAATGATCAGGCGATCATTCAACCATCAGTAATATTACATAACTAATAGCTTGGAAAAACAAGTATTACTTAAAAATAATTTTCTTTAGTTTTAAATTGAATAGTTTTTAAAAAGCAATTGTTTTTATATTATTTGTAATTAAGTAAATAATAATAAAATTGATTTATCAATTTCAATTTATTCAATTTAATTACTATATTTACTAATATATTATAAATTTAGCTTCATTTTTCTGCCTCTAGTCAAAACTGACTAATTGAGGTACATTATATTAAATATGACTAAACTCAAAATAGACATATCTTTAATATATAACAAATGAAAATCGTAATATCCTAAAACAAAAAAACAAAAATCAAACTAAAAAAATTACATAACAAAAAATATGTTCTTCGAGTTCTTATTCGTGAAGGCTGATGAGATATACGCCCAATATTTGCAGTGTTTTTTTTATTTACAGTTTTTATTGTATTTGTTTCGTTGTTATGTTCATTAGTTAGCTGTTTGATTTTATTGTTTCGGTCGTTGCTGGTGTTATTTATTTACTTTGTTGTTTATTTTTCTTTTTTATGTGATTTTGTGATCTAAATGCCCTTGTTTGAGGTTACTAGAGTTATCAAGCAACGGTAGGCAAATACCGTATTTCCAGTTTTTCAAGAGTTATTTAGTTTCTACACAGTCATTTGACTTTATTGTGTTTTGAACTGAGGATTATTTATTTGGTATTCTCCGCGGTAGATGTATTTGTTCAGGTACATAAATTACGTTTTGCTTGCAGTTGTTTGTTTACATAACATCAGCTCTCCTTGTTTGTATAAACTTAGAAACTTTTTCTCGTTTTTGACTTTGAATTTTTGCTGTTATTTCCGACTCTAGTTGGACATAGGGAGTGACTCATCATACGGTCAAAGGATCTCTCGCCATCAGTGGCAGGAGGAGGACTTGGTGGTGGGACGGGGGGGGGGTCCGAGGGACACAAAGCCTTTGTGTAGAGAGGCAAGTCAATTATTGGAGACTTCACATGCGGAACAAAAAGAGAGATATATAATGCACTTGTTAAGGCGGCAGCGTGGGGAGGTTTCCACCACGCTGATTGATAGTGTCGATTTTGACTGACGATTCTACTAGTGCTAGGAGCGATTTTTCTCAGGAGATGGGGGCCTGCCTTGTCCCTCTAGCGAGTTAAGATCTTCGGGGCGAGGGCTGGCCGTTTGACAGATCATTTGATATGAGTGGCGAGCCAATCGGAAAAGGAGAGAAAAGAAAACGTTAGCCGAGTGATGAAGAGCGGGGAAACAAAAATGAGGGTAAACTAGTCATGCTGATCGAATACTTGAAGAGAAACATGCATCAAATGCTTGGCGGTTGAGAAACAAAAATACGGAGAAAAACGCATTCAGATAGAGATGTTAGAATTGGTCATCCCAACCCCCGTAGGGGAAGACACCCACCAAGTGACGATTCCGGTGGCCACACCACCCCTCCCGTTCCTAGCCCTGAGGGGCTTTA